>CANYLF011608735.1:0-18915 GCA_948193215.1 Bocquillonia castaneifolia | reverse complement strand
ATACATCAACTATACCACAATTGTTGGGACCATATATGGAATTAAGAGATTTCCATATATCATGAGCATTTGAGCATGAAGAAATCTTAGCATAAGCATCATCACACAAAGAGCTTCTTAAAACATGCATTGCTTTAAGATTTGAGGAAAATATATGTAAATCATTTTCATTCAAATTTTCTCTTGGAATCTCCACTTATTTTCCATTGATCCTTTTGGTGGGTGGCTTCCATTCTTCCTCTATACAATCCCAAGCATCTATTACATCACTATCAAGATAACATTGCATTTTAATCTTCCAAAATGTAAAGTCATCACCATCAAAAGAAGGCTTGAGACCATACAATCCACCTTCACTCCCCATGGTTGATCTTTAACTCCCAATTAAGGTAGAAATGAGCAACAAGGCTCTGATACCAACTGTTGAACCCAAGAAGCGGGGTGAATTGGTACAGAATAGAAAATAAAAATTATTTCAAGAGTGGATTAAAGAAGAGAAGAAGAACACAAAAGATTTATAGTGGTTTAGACTCAACTTGTCCTATATCCACTCTCCCAAATACACAATTTGAGGTTCCACTATCCACCAAGGATTACAAGGAGATTTACAAGGCTATCTCCAACCTTTACAATGTGAGATTTCAAAGGTTATCTCACGACCTTTACCATGAAGATTTCTAAGGCTATCTTCAACCTTTACAAAGAGAATTTCTAAGGCTCTCTCCAAACCTATTGTTTACCAAGGGTTACACCGAACCTAGTGTTTACAAGGCTAACACCAAACCTTTATAAGAGAGCTTTTATAAGCTAACTCACAACTTAGTGTTTACTAAGGCTAACACCAAACCCAAACCAAGTGTTTCCCAATCCTAACAAAGATTGACACTTGTACAAGGTAGAAAGATCACTCAACCCAAGCAACAAATGCTCTAGAGCTCTAACTACCCACACACAACCAAAATGTGCTAAAATTACAAAGAAATTAATTCTACGTTTGAAAGAGATTATAAGAGCAGTATGGAGATGGTTGTTGCTCCAAAATACTCATTTTAATGGGTATTTATAGGCTCATGAAGCCACATGACCGTTTAGTCACACTTCCCTATCAAAATACCCACTTTTTGGAGTTTCTTTATTATTTGTCAGAGTGAAAATCGTGGACATGAAGTGTTGGTCACGGCCGCGCTTTTTAAATCTCCAACGGATACTTTAAAATATGAACGTTGGAGCTGTCAAAGACCCAAATCGTGGTCGGGATACCTTTGGTCGCGCTCGTGACCAACCTGTCTAGATAAGCATAAAAATTCTGGAACTTTTTGACACATGTTCGCGAGGGCGAAGTTCCAGTCCCATTCGTGATTTTTCAAGACCCATAACTTCTTGTAGGAAGCTCCAAATACTCTGAAATTTTTGTGGTAGAAACGTCAAGACGTCCTCTACAATTTTGTATCTCACCAAATTTTTACAGTTCCACCATCTTCATACATTAAAAAATCAAGACATTTTGGTGCTCTAACATTCTGAGCACTACACATTCCAATAGCCATTTCTCCCAATCTACAACTCCTTTTGATGTGATTAAAAAGTCATATGAAACTAGACTTCAAGGGCTAGAACCCCTTAAAATTTCATGTTAAAATTCATTCCCTAGAAGTTTTTACATCATTTTGAACTTGGATCATCTACATAATTTTTTGCATTCATTCCTGAGCATAATTCACTTAAAAATCTAAAACTCCAAAATTAATGCTCCAAATTGAATTCCAGTTTTTGATCTAGAAAGTAGACTTCCATAGCTTTCCATCCATATATAATTCGACTATATATCATTTCAATAGATGTGCCGAAAGCTACTTCAAAAACTGGCTTCATATGTAGTCCAATAATTGGCTTCTTTGGATTTCTTCAAAGCTTGATTCTTCAATCAACCTTAACCATTTCTAAACTCTCCAAATCACATCCTAAGCTTATAAAATCAAAGCTCTCACCTTTTCCCAAATGTTTTCATTAGGTTCACACTTAAACCTATCCACCTAAGCTAATGTTCAAACGTAAGCTTAAACTAGCCCCTTAACCCAAGTGTTTTCTTAACATAACACTTAAACCTATCCAAGCACATAAGCACTCACCCAAGCTTATGATCATTTTTCACCATTACACTCAAGAAAATATCTCTCATAAACTTCTTACAATTCCATTACTTCCTCCTTATCGCAAACTCTCATATGCTTGCATTGCATTAATCACCTAGAAAAGCACTTAGCAAACATATTAGTTATTACACAATGTTTTGTATCATCAAAATCACAATGAGAGCCTTGAGGTCCTTAAGGCCAACACACACGATTATTGGAAATATAAAAATGAAGTGGGAATTTTAAGAAAAACTCTTGAACTTAAATTGCACTCTGTTTACCTTTAGGAAGCAAAAGTTTGAACCATTAATTCCCCATCTTTGATATTTGGATTTGCCCATGAAAATTCGTCCGATTGAGCCTTTCTTGAAAAATCTCCCCTGTCTTTTTTAACCCTTTTCATGCACTAAGTTTTGCAACTCCATTATTGTGAAATAACCTGTGAAGTGACTATTAACTTAGTTCTTCAGTGTTCCTTAAAAAAATTTTGTCAAGAAAGTTATGAATGGAATTGTGATATGCATGAGTTTCTTGCTCTAAAATAATAATTAATTGAAAAGAAAAATTTTTTTTTAAAAAAAAGAGAGAGAAAAAGAAAATATTGAGAAAAAAAGAGAGAATTTTTGAAAAGAAAGTGAAAGAATAAAGAAAGTAAGAGCAATGTGTATCTTGATGCAGTTCCTATCCTCAAAATTACTCTTGACAGGTAAAGTGAGTTGGAATGCAATCTTTCACAAGTTTGATATTTTGAGAGTCATAGTGCATCTACCCTTTTTCCTCCTTCTGAAACCTTACCGTACCTAAGCCCCATTACAACCAATGAAAGACCCTTAGATTTGTATTTCCAATACATTTAAGTGGAGGACTTATGATTAAAAGACAAGCATATAGTTGAATTTTCCTATGCTTTGACTTGAGTTTTTATGAGAGCTATAAGAGTGTTGGGATGACTATGTTGAAGTCAGAATATGCAAGAAAAATGATTTTACTTTGATTTGGTTTTGGAAAGCTTTTACATTAACATCACCTTTGATCGAATTTCTCTGAAAATAAATTGCTTGTTCATTAGAAATCCTGAAAAGGATGATTTACAAGGGCGGTAATGTCTTGTGTAGTTACTAAAGTACGCTTTTGTACCATTGCTAAATGAATAAAAATTGATTTTGAATTTTTATCAAATTTGCTTATCATTCATTTAGTGTCATTGTATTCAAGCTAGAAAAGAAAACATCGAGCAAATAAAGTGAAACAGATATGACACCAATAAATGAGCGTTTATTAAGCCACTTGTATGCATCAGCCCCACCAGTTAGCTCTTGAACAAGTACTCGGGGGCAAGTCATTGGCCCACGCAACCCAACACAGCACCAAAAAGTAATTCATAAAGATCAAGTTTCTACCATGGATGAAATCAACATTTCAGTCATCTTGTAAACCAAGGGTTGATCTCAACATCAATCAATCTTAGCTCTTTCAGTGTTGGAGTTTGCCTCTAATTTCTAATTCCAGGTCTTATTCCATGCATGTCCTCATATCATCAGCAAGCTAAACCCTAAATGAACTCAATTCTAGAGATCCAGCTTAAGAGCCCAAACATGGACACAATCCCTTCCATCAAGGATGATGATAAGATTACCAATACGCAATAAAAGATTGAGGAGCAGAACCATACCCATAACCTCATGCATTTTATGTAGCATAGATCACAAAATTTCATGCACCCATGAATACAAGAAATCTAAATTTTTTTAGACATAGTAGTAGCATAAGAATTCATGCATAGAACATGCTTTCATATATGTTACATGCGATTACACAACATATATATGCATAACTTGAACATACACTAACATAAGCATAAATATGTGTCATGCATTCATGCAAGACATGCATACATATGGTGTGGACAACATGGTGTGCTTGTGAAGTCGTCCAACAGCAATGGCGAGCTGACTCACTGTGGGGTATTAATTTTAGTTCAAAAAAACGTGGAGTCGCCACTCGAATTGAATCGGGATTATCTAGTGATAACAAAACAGGACGATTCCTTTGGAATTCCTATCCATCATCACTCCAGATGATTTCTGAGTTCGGAATAAGTCTTCCATACTAAGGCAATATCCCATTTAATTAATTAATAAGGCCATTGCTTCCTATAGAGGACAAACAAAATAAAGCGATAAATCACCAATAAAATAATTATGGCACTGACAAGGATAAATGATCATCTCTAATATTGTTTCTAATCAGTTTTACTCTGCGTTTATTATGCTTGATTAACCCAGATTGATTGAGTGCAATTTGATATAGTAGTGGGTTGCTATTTATTTTAGTTATATTTTTACCATGTAGATTATTTTCTTATTTATTTACATGGAAAACATCTACAGTCGGTTTCTAATATTATTTTACATTTTATTATAAACTGGCGTTTGCACATCAATTAATTGTAAATTACCGGGATAAAATAATGGCAGGAATATACATACACCCTTAAAGAAAAGAAAGGAGAAATGCTTTTCTACCACTTTTAATTTACTAATTTACCAGGTTTATTTATTTAAAATAGATTAATAATTTTAAAATTTATTCTAAGTGATTTGACATAAAAATAAAAGGGTTAGAAAACCTTGCCGATCAACCCATCGGTTCTTTGGAAAAGAATCGATAGATTGATCTCAAAGCTTCAATCAACTGGTCAGTTCTCTAACAATGATTTGTTTGAACTTTTAGTTAGGCTTTTAAAACTCGGGCCCATATCGAGCCAATCAATAGGTCAGTTCATTGCTAAAGAACCAGTCGATTGAAGGACATTTTGACCTTAGACGTCCTATATTTAATTATGAAGTGTTTGTAGACAGGCCAAATCCTTTACTGGGTTCCCGGCCTGCTTCCATAATCCTGTATCCAAAAATTGGGTGTCTACATCTGGCAAGTAAAATTTCAAGGCTTACACTTCATATTCATTTGCTGGTAAGCAAATATCATCAAAAGCCTCAGGGGCATAAGAATCGTCAAATTGAATGCTAAAGGCGTATATGAGGCTATTTCATTAAGGTCCAACCGGGAGCAAGTTATAAAAGAATTTCAGATAAATCATTATAGTTAAATTTCTAGAAAATGACAAAAGAAATTACATAAGAAAGCACTAGAGTATTCCAAAATACACAATACCAACTAAAGATAAAATACATCGGAAGCTACTCCAACTTAGGATTAAGGTTATCCGATGCACCCCCAACTTACGATCGAGGTTATCCAATGCACCCCTAGCTCAGGATCGAGGTTATCCGACGCACCCCCAACTCAGGATCGAGGTTATCCGACGCACCCAAAGCCCAGAATCGAGGTTATTCGATGCATCCCCACCTCAGGATGGCTCAGGCTCCTGGTTATGCGACGTACCATAGCTCAGGATCAAGCTTATCCGATGCACCCCGGCTTAGGATCGAGGTTATCCAACACACCCTGGCTCATGATTGATCTTATCTGATGTACCCCAACTCAAGATCAAGGTTATCCGATGCATCCCGACTTAAGATCGAAGTTATCTGATGCATCTAGGCTCAAGTTTGAGGTTATCTAATGCAACTAGCTCAGGATC
The DNA here is from genome assembly GCA_948193215.1 of Bocquillonia castaneifolia. Taxonomy (NCBI): domain Eukaryota; kingdom Viridiplantae; phylum Streptophyta; class Magnoliopsida; order Malpighiales; family Euphorbiaceae; genus Bocquillonia; species Bocquillonia castaneifolia. Next base: position 13,176 of record CANYLF011608735.1, on the reverse strand, counting down.
AAAGTTATCCAATGAGCCAACAATTCATAATAGGAAAAATCCAATGCAAGAATTCCCCTAGTGGAGCATAAATCCCTTAGTGAAATTCAATACAAACCATACAAAATTCACAGTGGAACTCAATCCATGTATGAGCCCCCATGGAGTTCAGCCTAGACAGCCTAGGTTAGAGGTAAAACTTCACACTCTCATAACAAGGTAAGTATCTCTCTATTCAAAATTATGTGTTTAATTCTTTGTCATCATTTTCCATAATATAGGTTAATACTTCAAACCTCCAACAAAGCTGAGGCAAACTCATAACACCTAATTTTTGGATGCAGATATGCAGAAGTGGCTCAGAGGTCCAATGATTATTACTTATGCTTAAATAGCATGAATCGAGTAGTACTAGCCCCTAATTGATCACATAAATATTTTCAAAATCATTTTGAAACTCGAGAAGCATGTTTTGAGTCAAAAGTAGCATGTTTTAACCCTAACCGTGCAAATCCTAGACAATTTTCATTATAACTTTTTACACGATTGTCGGAATGACCTTAAAATGGACCAACACAAGTATAATCCAAAATGCCACTCTGGGGGACTGGCATTGGCCATAAACACAACTATTGAAGAGGCATTGGCCCCAAATGCCGCTCCTTTGAAAGTGGCTGTAAAATTGGTTAAATCTCATTTTTTCACTCTTTTTTGGTGTTTTGAGTTACAACTTCTAGATATCATTTGTTTTGATCCAAAGTCACTTGTACCACATGAGTTTATCAATCTAAATCCCCTCTAGTCAATAATAGTGACTAGATTAAAATATGGTCATCACTTGAAAGGTTAACCACCAGTTTTGAAGAGTTATTTGATTGCGAAGTTTTCTACGTGTTAAAAACATAAGCTTCACTCCTCTTTGCTATAAAAGGGCAAGTGTAGTGAACTCAAAAAGATAGACAATTGACACATTGGAGATCTAACACATTTAAAACACACTGAATACACATTATATCTGATAGAAAAGAAAAAGTTTTCTTAAAAAGAATAAAAGGTGTGTGGTGAGGTTCTCAAATCTGCAACATGAAGCTTTTTTTGTTTACAATTCGCATATGATATATGCTCCATTTTGATTTTTTTTTTAGAGTAAGTGACTATTAGACTTTTTTTTACAACAATGTGCCTTTAAACTTGTAGGATTTTCTACTCAAACAAATGAGATTAAATTCAAAAATAGGCAAAACGAATTCAGAAAACATACCTTTTAGTTCAGAATCTGAATCAACCAACACAACAGAATTATGATCTTTAACTTGCAATCACAAACACCAATTCTATTGCATGCTAATCATGAACAACCCACAGAGGTATTAATCTTCGAGGTTGAACTTGATTTTCATGATCTTAGAACCCCAAGATGTGATTTAACCAACTCTTTTGGTTGCGGATCTATGTTTAGATGATAGAAATCAATACTTTACAAAGTATTTTATGTTCTTCAAGAGGGAAGATAAAGAAGAACAATCGTAGGAGAATAAAGAGAAAGTAGGAAGAGAGAGAATATTGTGAAAATTGATTTCACGTGCATCCACTTTACTTAGGCCAAATTTTCTGTTCAATTACTAATATTGTTATTTATATTGACTACAGTCTCTTAAGTCTACTCATATCCAAACTCCTTAAAGATAGGTATTGAGTTGTTAGTCAATAACTGTCAACCAATGAATTTAATACATAATTAAATTCTATAAACTAATATTTATCACTAAGATAAATAATAATTAACTAATATTTATCACTAAGATAAATGTTAATTATCATTAATTATATAGTGTTTATCACTAAGAAAAATATTAATATTTATCTTTAATTAAATCCTCGCAGAAACTTATTCCTTGAGCTTGTCAGAAAACGGGCCTTGACCCATCATTGGCAGACCGAGTCAACCTATTTAATTCTAACTTCTCCCACTCGCGCATGAAGGAACTAATCCAAACATCGTGCATCTTGGAAACTCATTCAAAGTATTTTATGTCATTGTTATGACCATAGTCATAATCGTTATCACTATCATCATCCATCCATACAGGCAATTAGATCGTGTGACCAGCATGCTCTTAGAACGTTGCTATACACCGGTTAAAGAAATATAGCTTCTCGTTTATAGATCCTTATGCAAGATAGATGCTTTACCCCTATCCGCAGATCACAAACGTTGCTTCTTTTACCTTTGATCTCAAGCAACTTTCTTGTATTCACTATTACGAACTCATAATAGCCATGGCAGTAAATCATAGACAACTAGAATGTGACTATGTTTGGCAATGTTCCCCTTCTCCAATATTTTATCCATATGACTTGACTCACTTTTCTAGTCCGTTCATCCAAGCCTAATATATCATGACTTTGCATAATCTTTCTAAGATTGGCAAACATCAGGTCATACTTTAACAAATATGTTACAGGTATTAATGGTAGTGTCCAAGAACACTATATAGTTCTTGGAAGAGTATCATACTAGGAAAATTTTGAGATCACCTTATATATAAGGAAGTTCACATCTCATGGTCTTTTTTTACACACATGGTATGAAACATGTGTTATGGTGTTCTTTCCTTTCTTTTATAAAGGAGTGCATGTTTTGATAACGTGATATTTCTTATAATATTTATATAACACCATACACAAGAATTAAGTTATAAAATGTCATAACTTTTGCTATATTATGACATTTCCCCCAGCACTGGCTACTGATAGCTGGCTTAGATAACTCATTACCTATATTGCTCCCTCTATTGTAATAACTTGTTTTCATAAGATTTTTAAGCTCGCACTTTAATAAGACTCATCTTGTAATTTTCGCAAGATTGCATCGTACTATGAGCTAATTCTTGGTGCACTCATGCTTGGAACTCAAAACACTACCTCATCCTAACTTTTGCTGACACATCAACAAAATTAGGGTAAACACCCGTGTAAGTGGGCTACTTCTCTGTTCCACATGCTCTAAATATAACAGCAAGTGTTACACATAACATTCGCACTCATGTATTTCAAATGAACTTAATCATGTTAACTCAATATATGATACACAACGTACAACACAATCATATTTGCACAAACAATAAGATTACACATAATCATTGTCTTTTCTCTCGCTCAAATAAACTAAGTCTGGAACTTCACAATGTGCAATTATGTACTTTCATGTCCATTTCTTCTTATGCAACTTTCAATATTGATTAGCTTAAACTCAATATAAGCTGTCAAAAATAGACTATCACTCTTGATTGTCATTAGAGGTATGGTCTTTAAATAGTACCATAACTATTTAACCAACACTTCCTTATATAATCACTTCCTATGTATTTGAATAGAACTAGAACACAATTAGTTTACTCTCTCAATAGAATAACTAATAACTACTTTTATATATGACACATCATATATCAATAACTCATTGAACATGCTTCTATGCTTAACACATTATTGTGTTTGGGAACTCATTCTTTTCCAATTGATTTTCATTAGTTTCAGGTATATATGAGAGTTCAAACTTTCATACTTAATCACTTGAGGTCCATGTTGATATAAGTTTCTTACAAAAAGAAACTACAACTTACTCAGGTGATCTCTTGAAAACTTATTTCTAGTGTATGTATGTTTGTACCCATATCAATATCAAAAATCAGACTCAAACAACTTTTGATATTATTTACATCTTTCATGTCTTTTCTAGTTATTTGCATATTATCAACATATGATAATAATACGATAAATTAACTTTCAAAGCAAATGACAATCTTCAAACCTCATGCTATACAAGATTGTTAAAGGCTATAGATTGATCTTAATCAATCCACAAACCTCATGTTTGTTGCCTTAATAAAACTCACAAGTTTTATATATATGTATATTTAATATTTCATCAACATTTACATCTACAGAAGCTCTAAATTCAAATTCATCATCATAACTAAAACTGACATTATAGACATTAATTACACAATAAGAAATAAGACTTCTCAAAGTTAAATATTCATATTGTGTATACCCTTAACTATGATCATGTAATTGCTTAATCAAAAGAACTCAAATTTTCTCAATAATTATTCAACTCATAAATAATTGTGCATCTCTTAAATAGATCATCACAATCGATCCATTGACTGCCATTTGCACTATTTTAATTCAATTGATTTTGATATAACCACCCATGGCTCATATCGTTCCATAGGTCAACTAAAGAGGATGTTACTCCTTATTATGAAGTTATAGGTAGAAACATATTTCATTTAAAAACTTCATATACCATTATGAAAAACAAATTTTCATAATTCGGTATGCTCCTACTGGAACAAGAATTCATGCTCCAACTCAATGTAGATTACGGATATTCGGATCTTATGTGGAAAGGGTTAGACAATAGACTTACTCATCCAAATTTCTCCCATTCAAATGGAGTGATCCTAATGTTCCCATCTATATGGAGTATGACTTTGACCTATTTAGCCTAACATCTTATAAAACTTATTTTCCAAGAACTTGGCACATTGTGATTTAAAATCTATTACTAAACCATTTATGTGATTGTTCATGATTTTGTATCCATATGATACATTAAAATATCTCATGTAGACATTCAATTTCTTTTGTGTTCTAAATATCTCACATTAGCTTAACAAATATAATGAACATATTCCATGAAATCCAAAGATTTCAACATGGTAATTGTCAACATTATGACAAATTCATAACCCTTGAGTAATGAATGTAATAGATAAAACTATCGTATATAACAAGTTATATATAACACATTTATTGAAAATTTTAAATCACATTGTCATAATGAATTAACTGTAATGGAAAAAATTAAAATCTCAAGGGTTCTCCCAAACACATTCAATATTGTTATTATAAAATTTATAGTTAAAATTAATTTTAACTTGTCAAGAACTAAGAATGAAATCATTAGCTTATAATGTAGATATGAGTTAGGCTTATGCAAATATTAATTTGCACGCTCTTTTACCATTAATAAATTTATTTATTACTTTCTACAAAAAAGCACTTCAATCTATGTGGTATGAATAATAGTTTAGTGAAGATTCTCATTCTTCTTAAGGTCTTTTCTACCTTTAATTATTCCACAATAATTGTATTATGCTCTCTTACAAAATGCTTTAAAACATCTCACTTATGATATGTTTATTCTTGACTGAACATCTCTCACTATGTTCTAACTTTTGGTCAACAACTTTTAAGTTTATTCTTTGCTTAATCCAAAAAAGCCCTTATGCTTCATGTTAGAACTTATTGAAACAAACTCCCACTTTCCATAAGCATTCATGCATTTGGCTTTAATCAACATTTATGCATTCATGCATTTTATGTTCTAACTCTTAGATATATGTACCAAAATATTGTAACACTTTAGTAAACATTAAATGCATTCATAAATGCTATTTAATTTGCAAAGAAATAATAACAGTTTGGACTTTTGCTTTTAAGTCTTTTCAAGACAAACATCAATCAAAGAATTTATGCTCTTTTAACACTTAAATTATTCTAGATAATTACTCTAATTATGTTTGTATCAATCTTAATCGATAGTGTACATGACTGATTTAGTGACACGTCACTAAGATCCATCAATGCAATCCCTATATTCATTGAATCTTATACTTTGATAGTTATTAGGTAGTGTACGCTTACATTACTTTAGAATGATGTAAGCATCGATATCTTTTATTCCAAGTCAACACATGTCTTAATATCTTGTCACTTGCAGGATAAATGTTCTAATTTTAGAATTAGTATTAACTAATTGTAATGGTCTTTTAAGACGCTTAACTCTCTAAGTAGATATTAATATGATGTTCTAGACCTTAAGATTAATTGCATTTCAATCATGTTAATTAAAAATTGGAAATGATTATTATTGATGATCGGACTGATCAACAATAATATTGTATAAATTATGGGGATTTACTAAATACACACAATTACTATGCGTCCAACAATTAACATATAAAATCTTTCAAAAGCCTAGATTTGAAATGAAAACCGCTAGTAGACATTTACCCTCTATGTTCTACTGTCCAATTCTACTTTTAAAAGTTTATGCATAGCAATATAATTATCGGATGTAAGAGTTCACAAACTCAATGTTCGTAAGTTCTCAGTTAAGGTTTATACAAACAGGGTTTTAAGATTGCTAAGCCGTAGTTGAGCTATAAATAACATATATAAACAATATATAATTACATATGATGCTCCAAAACAAACAACATGAAAGCAACATAAAGTATTTAATAATAAACCAGTTAGAGTCAAACTTTCCTCAAAAGTTTAACTTAAAACCAAAACCTACAATCTAACATCCAATAATGTAAGATAAGCACAAATGTTTAACTAGTAAAGGAACAAATTCCTAAGATGAAAGAAACTAATATTTTCTAATTGTGAACCATTGGATGTAGATCATATAGCATACCCATCATTGATTCCATAGAACCCCAAGTCCCTGTATCAATAGTATTAAGTCCCACCTTCTTTCCATTTCAAATGGCCAAGTCACTTAGTGAAAAATTGGATCACCCTTATCTTCTTTCATCAAAGAAAATAGGAACCTTCTCATTGTATTTTATAATTTCTTTCAATAGGATCACATACCAACTTGAAAAAAAATTGCCTTAGCACTAGATCTACAAAAGATCTTTTCATGTCCTTTTAAGAACGGTTCTTGTAAAATTATTTTACCTTTCAAAAACTGAGCATGAAGGATTCAAAAATATCATCATGCTTTTGTCTAGCCACTTCATCATTTGTGATTCCATGCTAAAAACTTATTTGTAATATATTAGAAAAAAAGATTATTTTGGTTATCATATTCATATAAATACCAAAACAACTTAAAATTGAATAAAATTTCAATTAAATCATCATTTCACACACACACACACACACACACATATATAAACATCGAATCTGAATTATAAGCTTTTAATAAAATTACACCCACGCAAATTTAAATTCTAAGTTGAAACAAATTTCAATTATTAGTTGCTCAATCAGTCATGAACAGTAGCTAAACACATTGAGAAAATTTCTTAAAATTTTCTTGACTTCATAAAAAAAATTTTCTGAATTTTCTAAAAATAAAACACAATTTTAACCAATTCAAAATTCAAAAAATATTTTTGGATCATCAAAAAATATTTTTGGATCATCAAAAAATTATTTAAAAAGCACCAAAAATCCAAAATATTTTAAAGATATTAATTAAAAAATTGATGAAAAATAGGTCCGGAAGAGGGCTCATGCGTGGAGGAGGGCTGGCCCACCCTCACCAGCGCGTGCCAGTCCCCTCATAAAATGTTTTTTTTATTAATTTTTAGAGATATGGCAACCTCTGATTGGTTGTCTGCTACCATGTGGCAGCATCTGGTTGGGTGGTGGATGCCATGTAGGCGTCCACATGAGTCCCACATGGTGCCACATATGCAGACATGTGGCACTCATTGTCACTTGTTAGCATCCCATTGGTGCATGGCACACATGGCTTGCTGACTCTGACAGCCACATGGCATAACACGTGTCAGCATCTTATAGGTCATACGTGGCATGCTGGCTTGGACCACCACGTGGCATGACACGTGACACATGTTGCCACGTGTCAGCTTCTCATTGGTCCACATGCGCCATATGGTAGTCACGTTTCAGCTTACTCAGACCGATAGGCCTACAATGTGGCACGATATGATGGGCTGACATGGCAGGCCTGTCCAATGACTGGCTGACACATCAGCACGTTTAACGTACCAAAAGGTCACTCATCGATGACAGCATGTGCAGGCCACGCGCCACCTTAGAGGCATCTTTTTACCTTTGGATTCGGTCTATCCCAGGGTTTTTAGGCATTTTGGACATGATGGTGGGGTTAGATTCACAAAATAAGGTCTCTAAACGTGTATTTGGACACTTCCATACACTTAAAACACATTAAAAACCTTTTTTAGAAGAAAACCAAATAGCACAACAGCCAAAAAATACCCTGAAAAGGACAAAATAGTGTAGAAAATGAAAAACACCATTTTTGGCTAAAAAATAAATTTTTGTGGCAGATATATCTAGTAAAAAACAAATATGTAACTCAACGTAGATCTAAAACATACTGTCAGGCATATAACACATATATGTATATTAAGGCATGTTGTAAAACAAGGAAAAAACAAATCTTTCCATAAAAAATTACAATAATAAAAAATTTAAAAAAACATATTTTTTCTTAATAGATTACTCATTAAAAATTATCTAACCTTGAAAACATATTTTTAATATGCCATTAACACAAAAAAAAAATCCATAGAAATGTCATATTAACATGAAATCGTAGAAAAAACATATATTTTCTAAACCATGCAGAACTATCATGGCAAAATAACCAAAGCCAAGCTCTGATATCAATGAAGGATTTTCTACCTGAACAAATTAGATTAAATCCAAAAACAGACAAAATGGATTCAAAAAATATACCTTTTTAGTTCAGAATCCGAATCAATCAACGCAACGGAAATATGATCTTTAGCTTGCAATCATGAACAACCCACAGAGGTGTTAATCTTCGAGGTTGAACTTAATTTTCACCATCTAAGAACCCCAAGATGTGATTTAACCAACTTTTTTGGTTACAGATCTATGTTTAGATGATACAAATCAATACTTTACAAAGTGAAACATTCAGGACGTTTCTCCGAGAGCTGAAGTCTATCTGAGATTGCCCTGTGGCAGCCTGGTCACCGGAGTTAGCCTAACCTGCACAAAAGAGAGAGACTTGGGGTGGTCCCCGGGGTCTGACTCCGACGCTCAAGTTAGAGATATTCTCTTGAGAGTTATGAATGTATTAGAATGAGAAAAATGATACCTGATACCCTGGATAACAGGGGTTTATATAGTGGTAGGGACAATCCCCATAAGCTCAGGAATCCTTGTCCTAGTAGGCATATGAGTCCTCTTTTGCTGTAATGAGTCAGAGTCCCCCTAGGATTAGGAACCCCCCTTGTGATCAGAGTCCCCCTTCACTTAGGATTCAATGTGTCAGCACCTGTGATGGGCTAATGTGAGCCTAACATGTAATGGGCCTCTTGGGCCTTTTTGAGCTTGGAGGAGTGATTCGTATCACTTGCTTAATTTGAAGTCCTAGGAAGAACTTGAGCTCACCCATCATGCTCATCTTATATTCGCTAGTCATACATTTAGCAAATTCTTGGCAAAGGTTTTCATTAGTAGCACCAAATATAATATCATCAACATAAATTTGGTCAATGAGTATGTCATGTTTATGTTTTTTAATAAAGTGAGTAGTGTCAACCTTCCCTTTTTCAAAACTATTTTTGCAAAGAAATGAGCTAAGCCTTTCATACCAAGCTCTAGGAGCTTATTTCAAACCATATAAGGTTTTAGTTAGTTTGAAAACATGATTTGGAAAATCAAAACATTCAAAACCAGGAGGTTGTTAAACATACACTTCCACTTCAATGAAACTATTTAAAAATGCACTTTTAACATCCATTTGAAAGAGTTTAAAATCCATGAATGATGCAAATGCTAAAAGAATCCTAATGGCTTCCAATCTTGGAACATGTGAAAATGTCTCATCATAGTCAATGCCTTCCTCTTGGTCATACCCTTTGGCAACCAATTAGGCTTTGTTCCCAGTGACTTGACCTAGCTCATCCAATTTGTTTCTAAACACCCGTTTAGTACCTATAATTGGATGATCCTTAGGTGTAGGTACTAAATCCCAAACCTTATTCCTTTCAAATTGATTGAGTTCCTCTTGCATAGCAGGTACATAACTCTCTTCTTAGAGTGCCTCATCAACATTTTTAGGCTCAATTTGAGACAGGAATGCAAGATTAGAATCTAAGAGTTTAAGTTGGTTTTGAGTACTTACATCCTTAGAGGTCTCACTAATAATGTTATCCTTGGGATGATCCTTAGAGAATCTCCATTCTCTTGGAAGGTCTCTACGCACTTGTTGGTTATCCACATATGCATGTTTTTCTTGTGGTTGATCATCCTTAGTAATCTCCTTTTTACTTTGAATTTCATCTCCTCCAATGTTGAGCTTATCAAGGCCACCTACAATTTCATCACAAGAAACACTACCTTTCACAAGATCAAGTTTACTAGATTCATCAAAGGTAACATGCATGGACTTTTCAATAACTAGAGTTCTTTTATTAAAGACTTTATAATCTTTGCTTGAATTAGAATAGCCTAAAAAGACTCCTTCATTCGTTTTGGATGCAAATTTCCCAAGATAATCCTTGGTATTAAGAATGTAACATTTACAACCAAAACTCTAAAGTATGAAATGTTGGGAGTTTTACCATTCCATAACTCATAAGGTGTTTTGTTCAAAATATGTCTTTTAGAAACACGATTTAAAATGTAACATGATGTATTGATGGCTTCCGCCCAAAAATAAGTTGGTAAACTATATTCATTAAGCATTGTTCTAGCCATCTCAATCAATGTACGATTTTTCCTTTCAACAACACCATTTTGTTGAGGAGTTCTTGGACATGAAAAATTATGAGAAATACCTCTTTTAGAATAAAAACTTTCAAAAGCTTAATTTTCAAATTCTTTTCTATGATCACTCCTCAAGGAAGTTATGAAGTAACCTTTCTCATTTGGAACACGTTTTGTAAAACATTTAAAAGTTTTAAAAGCATCACTCTTATGAGTAAGGAATGCAACCTAACAAAATCTAGAGTAGTCATCAACAATGACATAGGTATAGTGTTTTCCACTCAAGCTAGCTACTTGTGAAGGTCCAACCAAATCCATATGAAGTAATTCAAGTGGTCTAGATGTACTTACTTGATTCTTTGGTCTGAAGAAGGATTTAACTTGTTTTCTCTTTTGACAAGTTCCACATATCTTGTCTTTGGAGAATTTGATTTTTGGTAAGTCTCTTACAAGCTCCCCCTTGCTTAGGCTATCAATCAAATCCATGCTAGCATGCCCAAGCCTTCTATGCCAAAGCCAAGCATCATTGCTAATAGACACAAGATTTGGTGACTAAGCAAGTATTCAAATCAAATGTAACTTTGAATACTACTTCATCATCCAAAGATTTGGTGACTAAGCAAGTATTCAAATCAAATGTAACTTTGAAGCCTTTGTCACACAATTTCTTATACTGAGGAGGTTATGCTTTAAACCATCAACAAGAAACACATTTTCAATGCAAGTAATGGGTTCATTACCAATTGTGCCAATGCTAATTACCTTACCTTTGGCATTATCACCAAATGCTATTGATCCTCCATTTTTCATCTCTAACTTGGAGAAGAGACTTTTCTCATTGGTCATGTACTTGGAGCATCCACTATCAAGATACCATTCACTTGCTCCCATTGTGGTTTTCAAGCATACCTACAAAAGAAATTTAATTCTTTATTTTAGTTACCTAAACAAGTTTGGGTCCTTGAAGGTTAGCATTAAAAAAAGTTCCTAAGCCAAGTTGCTCCCTCCTAACATGGCAAAACACATTAATGTGTCCATATTTTATGGAATAATGGCATTGAACATTAAGAGAGGAGGTTCTTTTGCTCAAGGCCTTTTGCTTTGTGTGATGTTTCTTAGGAATTTGGTCCTTATAGATTGGCTTTCCCTTAGGTTTGTCTTGAGGCTTGTCATTTGACTTGCCTTTTGGCTTACCTTTAGGTTTGCCTTGAAAAGTATTAGTCCTCTTGACCAATGAGCCATTTGATGGCTTATCTACTTGCTTAGACTTAGGCTTTCAATCCATGGTCTTAGCAACATCAACACTAGAAGTTTTGTGGTGGTGATGATGATTTTACAAATGTGGTACTAGAAGTCCCACAAGATGTTGAGCATTCATTGAATCCCAAGCCATGCATCATGAGGTCTTTGAGACACCAATAAGGTATCTAGACTTTCCTCGCCCTTATGAAATTTGACAATGGATTCTCTCAATTCTTCTACGTCACATTTCAATGTGTCATTCTCTTTCGCAAGAGTCTCCATTGAAGAGAGCTTGAATTGAGATGCAAGTAGTTAACCTTTAAGCTCTCCTAAGGAAAGTTTAAGTGTTTCTACTTGTGCTCTTAAATCATTAACTTCCCTATTACTTGCATCACAAAGTTTTTTAGCTTCAATTTTTTCACACTAGAGGTGAGTACGTTAGGTGTTAAGATCTTTACTGAGTTCAATGGGATCATCATCACCAAAATCATCATCACTACTACAATTGAAAGTATAAGAAGGAAAAATAGAAAAGTAGGAAGTGCTTACCTCATTAGGATAGTCCTTTATGGCCATGAATGTAAGGTTGGCAACTTCATCCTCACTCTCCTCCTCACTTCCACTGTCATTCTGTGATGAAGAAGGGACTTGTTCATCTTCATCCCATCCGGCACTAAAACTCTTCTTGTGCCTTCCTTGGAGTGTATGACAATCCGGTTTGATGTGCCCATTCTTGCCGTATTAAAAGCATTTCATTAAGGAGCTGCTCTTCTTGAAGCTTTCTTTATTTCTCCTCCTATCCTCGCTTTTGCTAGATAACCTTTTTCTTTCTTGAATCATCCTTATCACTCTCTTAGAGAGCAATAGAATATGTTCTTCACTAGGGCCACTCTTTCCTTCTACATTGTTGCCTTCATCATCTTGAGAGGCTTTGAAGGCGATGTTTTTCTTCTTTTCTTCTTTCCTGTCATTTGCTTCTAGCTTCTCATCTTCATCATAGTTCATCTCATAGATTAGGAGATTACATATAAGCTCATCGGTTCTCATGGTGGAAAGATCCTTGGAATCTTCAAGTGAAGCAATTTTAGCCTCGAACTTCTTCCTAGGCAAGGACTTAAGAATTTTCTTGTTGACTTCACTCGGACTATAGATTTTGCCAAGTTTTCTTAGCCCTTCCACCAAAGCTAGAAGATGGTTGGTGAGGGAGGTGACATTTTTATTGGCTAACCTCTTGAAGGTTTCGTATTGATAAACAAGAAGCTCAATCCTCTTGTTCTTTACATCGGTTGTGCCTTCATGATAGTTTGCCAATGTTGTCCATATGGCATGGGTAGTAGTACAATGAAGTACCCTAGCACATTCTTCTCTAGATAAAGAACCAAGTAAAATAGACATAGCTTTATGGTTCTTACC
>CANYLF011608508.1:0-10533 GCA_948193215.1 Bocquillonia castaneifolia | reverse complement strand
TATATATATATATATATATATATATATATATATATATATAATGGTTAATTACTATTTTAACCGTTAAATATTTTGTAATATTACAACTTAACTTTTATAAAAAAATTTCTTACAATTAGATCCGAACCAAATTATATATATATATCGTCCAACTTTTTTTAAATTTATTTTTAGGATGTTACAATTTGCCTATTAATAGGACGTGTAAAGGATGATGATTCAGGGTCTCTTTATGACTTATACACATAGCACACACATCATCGTTTACAACATTTCACGACAAGAGACAACAACATCAATAGGTCACAAGCAATTTCAAGCACTCCTAATTGAGAATTGATTTTTACCCTATCATAGAATGTGATTAGCTTGATTCTATAATTGCAGAGATCTTACATTTATCCAAATTTATTGAAGCTCGGGATTTGAATTGTGAGGAAGCTGCCATCTATTCGTCCTCCATTTATTAGCAATAATTAGTTTCTTATCAAACCCTAAAGCCTAGAAAATGCAACTCTAGAGCTCTATTAAATATTGAAGTACCCTGTAACCAAGGATAATACAAAAAAGAGAAGGATTGGCCATTCCCCAACTGATATGTGAACAAGTATTTGATCACAGGTCCTATCTTCAATAGCCCTTTTCAAACCTAACTAGAGGAATTGGTTAGCTTAACTTGCTGAAAATTGAGGCCCTTGATTCCCTCCGTCTCAAAAAGATAGACACTTTTACATAAATACACATATTAAGAAAGTAAGTTTGATTAGGTGCCTGTTTAGTTGAGCGGATAGAGTTAGTGTTTAGCATTTTAAACTTCACCCGCTAGATTTAGAATTTCTAGCTGTCTGCTGTCAGCCATCCGCGGTCCGCTATCTGCCAATCGTTGTCTACTATCCGTTAACAGCTGGATTATAACTGCTCAACCAAACAGGCCCTAGGTAGAGTATATTAATTTGCCAAGAAAAAAAGTCACAATTACCCCTATTTAATCAATTAATTCCTTATACAGTAAAACCTCCCTATAGTAATACTCTATATAGTAATAACCTCTGTATAAGAATAAAATACTCTGGTCCCAACTTGGCCCAGTTCTAAATAAGAATAACCTCTATATTGTGATAAGTTATATTTTTTAAGTCCCCTCTTACTAAAAGTAACCTCTATATAAGAATATATATACATACACTCATACATATATGTGTGTGTGTGTGTGTGTGTGTGTGTGTGTGTGTGTGGATATATATATACACACACATATACAATATAGTTTTATTTTTGGACCATCTATGATATGATTAATCTAAACTTTTTTTTATTAATATTAATAATAAATTAGCTATTATTTTTCCAATTCCAAGAAACTATTGGTAGCAGCACTAAAAAGTTGATAACAATTAATACACACTTGTATGTATTAAGTGACTAGAATTCTAAAAGGTTCTTCTTATTTTGAACTTTTCTTCCTAAAAGACAATTCTATTTCTATATTTACATTTTTGTTTCCTTTTCACCTTAACAAACTAGCCATGTCATCTAAAGCCAATTCACGTATCCAATTTCCTAAAAGCATACATATAGAGTTATGCAAGATGAAAGAATCAAATCCTAATTGGAAGCAAAAAGATCTTTTGAAGTGGTTAGAAGATCAACTTGGTCTTAAGATCTCACAAGTAGCGATATCTAAGATACTGAAACAATCAACTGATCTCCTCCAAGAAAAAGTGCTGAACCCGAAATTAAAACATTCAAAGAGGTAAAGTACCCAAAAATGGAGTCTCCCTTGGTTTATATGTCATTAGGAGCATCTCAATATAAGTGGTGACTTACTAAAAGAGAAGGGAACTATTTTTCTACAGAAACTTTTCCTGAAGCTAAATTTGAATTTTCAAATAAATGGTTAGACAAGTTTAAGCAACTACATGGAATTCAATCCTACTGTTATTTTGGAGAGAGTGGTTCAGTTGATATAAAGAAAATTGAAGCTATACTGCCATCAATAGGAGAAGAATTGGACAAATGGGCTTGGAAAGACATTTATAGTATGGATGAAACTAGATTATTTTATCGAATGCAAGCTGATAACTCTCTTGCAACAAAGCAGTTAGAAGGATGAAAGCAAAATAAAGAGAGGATTACAGGTATTGTTTGTTGCAACGGTGATGGCTCTGATAAACTTTCGCTTTGGATCATTGGTAAGTTTCTTAATCCAAGGTGTTTTAAGAATGTTAATCGTGATAGTCTCAACTCTAAGTATCGAGCCAATACAAATGCATGGATGTCATTGATTTTTATGGAATGGATAAATTGGTTTGATAGTCATTTAAATAGAAATGTGTTGCTGATTATGGACAATTGTACTGCACATGGTAAAAAGGAGAATCTCCTTTCACTTCATCACACAACTGTTTTGTTCCTACCACCAAATAGCACTTCTAAAATTCAGCCATGTGATGCAGGAATCATTAGAAACTTCATAGGCCATTATCATCAATGATTTAATCACCTACTCTTGAAACGATTAAAAGACAGTGTCCTAGAACCAGGTAAGATAAGTGTCCTTGATGGAATTATGAATGCAGTTGCTGCATGATCATTTGATGTAAAGCCACAGACAATTGTTAATTGTTTTAAGCATTACAAAATTAGGACTCCAAACGTTGATGAAATACAAGTTACTGATGAAGTGGATGAGGAAAATGGAAGTGTGATTAAGATGTTAAATGAACAACTTCAGCAATTTCATTACACTAATAAGATGGACATTGATGTTTTCATTAATCATCCAAATGAGAAACAAATATTACATGCTTTAACCGAAGATGAAATTGTTATGGCAATTAGACAAGAAGAATAAGGTGACAATCCTGAGGATGATAACATAGAGATACCGAAAGTCTCATGTCAAGAAGCTCTCAACATGATTGAGAAGCTAGAAGCATTCTGGCTTTAAGAAGAAGGCGAGCATACAAGTAAGTTATTGAACACTCAGAAACTCAAAGATGTTGTGGTAACTTTAAATAGCAAGACATTTGTAGACATTGAATTTTTGGATGTAAGTACGTGGAAGCGGTGCGGGAGCCCAGTGATGAAGACGGTCTAGTTTGGACCATTCTATTACCTAGTTTCTATTATAAATGAGCTGAGGGTTGAAAATAATTTTTAAATGTTTTCAAATATAAATTTCAAGCCATTGATGATCCGGCAGGACCATCTTCAAAATCCTAGGTTGGCCCACATTTCACGGAAGCCTATTTGATAGCAATTAGATTGAAGTTTGGAGCCCCGGAACCCAAGTTAAGAATCAAAACGTGATTTTGGTTCAATAACTTGGGTTTCATGTCTTTGGCCATTTTCAGATTCCTATAACTTCTTTAGGCTTTCATTTCTTACTATGTATATTCCAATTGGTATAATTTGTGATAAACAGGTTGATATAAAGCTTTAAATTTGCTGTTTTAAGTTATAGATTCGGTCAGATGATCACAAACATTCGTCCGGATGATCAATGATCCGTTCAGATGATCAACTGTCATCCGAATGTCCCACCTGCTTCAAATATATATCTTTGGCTGTCCTTGATGACAATTTGGCCAAATTATCCCGAAGGTTCGTCCGAATGATCAAAGATTAGTCCGAATCATCACGTTGAAGGTCGATTAGGATCTTGGCCTAACTTACGAGGGGCATATCTTGATCGTAAGAACTCCAAATTGAGAAATTCATGATCCTAAATTAAAGTTTAAGATGTCTACTTTAATTTCTATGTTTTGAGTTTTATCTAATTCCATCATATTCATGCCCAAAATGCCCTTCACATTTCAGTGCTACATTTGAGACAGCTTTTTAAACACTTCATGAGGAAATGTAATTCTTGCTAGGTTAACATATATATGATATTTATAGGCTCCTTAGAATTATGTCTATCTTTTTTATGTATCATATTCAAAAGGCATGTAATAAACAGGTCAACACCCAGCTTGGAAAACATGCGGTGGATCGACTGATTAAAGCTACAATGTTGGTAGATTAATCCTCTTTGGGATTAGTCTATCGATCGGTACCATTTCTAACCCTATTTACATTTATGCAATCACCTAGAATTACATGCTAAATAATTAATCGGACATTTATAATAAATAAAACCCGGTAATAAGTACAAAAAAATGGTAGAAACTCATTTCACCTTTCCTTTCTTTAAGGGTGTATGTATGTTACTGCCATTCTAATATTTCAAGTAAATGATAAATAAATTAATGTGAATTATTAACTCGTAAATATATGTAAAATATGTTAGAAACTGACTGTGGATGTTATTATGTATATGAATAAGGTAATACTCCACTCAGCTAACAATTATTAAAACAAGTAGTAACCTACCAATACAACAATAGCACTCAATCAATCAGAGTTAACTACAATGGACCTAATGCAGGACTAAAATTGATTAGAAACAATATTAGGCGTGCCCATTCATTACATTCTACTTTCTGGGTGATTTATTGCCTTATATTATTCATCTCTGGTAGGAAATAATGACCTTATTACTTAATTAAATAGAAAATTGCCCCAAGAATGGATGAAGCATTTCAAACCCAGAAATCATCTGGTGTGATGATGAATGAGGATTCCTAAGGAATCTAACTGTTTGTTAATCACTAGGTGATCCCGATGCAATTCGGGTGGCGACTCCACAACCGTTTTCATAAAATCTAGAAATCCATCTAGTGAGTCTATCGCCATTGCCAATGGACACTAATCGACGGGTGAACCCCGGGCACTCTGTCCACAGTGGCGACTCCACTGGGGAAGTTTTTACAAATAAAATGAATGAAGATTCCGAGCAATTTTCCATCTTTTTAATTAATATGGTCATTGTTCTCCTTTTGCATTGTATGTAGTTCTATAATTTTTAGGGGTCCTTATAAACCCTGATACCATTTATAATGTAATCTAATGATTCCACACCAGTTTCTTAGATTGTATTATCAGTGGACCACTCATAATGATTGGAAGTCCTACCTGGCTTACCATCTTAGCAATGGTTAATGAGTCATGGTTAATGGGAAGCCTATACTGGATCTCTTACCATCATAGAAATGGTTAATGGGAGTCCGACTCTGTGGGAGCCCTCTTAGCCAAACTGAAGAGTCAAAGCCCAGCATGTAACGACCATAGAGGTTTCCACTAGGTTGTACCCACTAATCCTACTTGTTGTAATGTTGCCATAAGTATTTATGATCGTTAAGTCTAAAGCCTATGCCAAAACTCTATCCTCCTAAAGGCAAAATTTAGGTACAAGGATATAGGCTCAATTATCATAAACACTATTGTTTACTAGGATAGTTTGAGAGAATGTTCTTATACGATGGTATTATCATCCCCTGTTGATGAAATAAAGTACCCCAGCCTACCTAGGAAATGGACTATTGACCAACAGAATACATGTGTAGGAGAAATAAGGTTGGAAGGCCTGCCATTTGGCAGTAATTGTTACGTGTACAACTAACGAGTTTTCTTATTTCCTTGTCATGCATACATGCATCTGCATCTCATGCATGTTGCTAATGCTCTTGTTTTGCAGCAAACATTGAGTCTCAGTTGGCTTGGAAATGAGTAGGAAGACGGTTGATTAGAGACTGTAATAATTTGGGTGAATTCTATCTCAACAGGATGTTTGGACCAAGCCAGAACTTTGATATGGAAGCAATGATGGCTGCTATGAGGGTTATGATTAGGGAGGAGGTCCAAAATGCTGTTAAAACTGACAGGACAACTGAGGATCTGCCTCCTGAAGGGGAAGACAGAACTGATGACCAGGATGCCATTTCAACCTTGACCAGGAAGATGGAAAAGTTGCAAGACTTAGTAAAAGGAAAGGAGTCTGAAATCAACTTTGACCTAGACAATATGGGGGTCAAAGGTATGAAGAAGTTGCCTCCTAAGTTCACTATGCCTGATATGCAAAAGTTTAATGGTACAGGAGACCCAAAACTTCATCTCAAACAGTATGGTTCAATTATAATTTAGGTGAATTCGATCTCAATAGGATGTCTGGACCAAGCCAGAACTTTGATATGGAAGCAATGATGGCTGCTATGAGGGTTATGATTAGGGAGGAGGTCCAAAATGCTGTTAACACTGACAGGACACCTGAGGATCCACCTCCTGAAGGGGAAGACAGAACTGATGACCAGGATGCCATTTCAACCTTGACCAGGAAGATGGAACAGTTGCAAGACTTAGTGAAAGGAAAGGAGTCTGAAATCGACTTTGACCTAGACAATATGGGGGTCAAAGGTATGAAGAAGTTGCCTCATAAGTTCACTATGCCTGATATGCAAAAGTTTGATGGTACAAGAGACCGAAAGCGTCATCTCAAATAGTATGATTCAATTATGGCTACAACACCCCTTGATACTGAACAGAAGATTGGAGTCTTTCCTCTATCACTTACTAGAATTGCTCAATATTGGTATCATCATTTGCCCTCTTCTATTCAAGCTGACTAGAAGGAACTTTGTGATGCTTTTATTGGACAATACTCCTATAATGCCAAACTAGAAGTATCTTTGAGAGACCTGGAGAAGACTAAACAAAAGCACAATGAATACTTTACTGATTTCCTTACTCGCTGGAGGAATAAAGCTGCTTTGCTGAAGAACAAACCATCAGAGAAAGATCAAGTTAGAATAGTAGTTAGGAATGTGCTTCCTAATATGGTAGAGACTCTATAGACTATGAAACCTATGTCTTTTAATGACTTGTACGATGATGGATTACAATGTGAGGAAATTGAATCAGAAAGGAAAATGACTCAGAAGGGGAAGACCACATATAGTAACCCCAACAAATCAGAAGGTGAAACTGCAGATGACAATAATCATTTTGGTAGTTGAACATTCTCCAACATCGATCAACCACTCTCTGAGGTATTTGAATGCTTAGAGAACCAAGGTGGATCGCCTCTCCTTTTTAAACCCATTTATACATATACTTAGTATATGCACAGTAAAAATATTAACTTTATCATATAATAATCTTTTATATAAATAAAATTTAGCAATAGTATTATAATAACAAAAACATTTTTTCCTAAGATCACCGGAGTCTAGCGACATGGAGCTCTACCAAATCTAGCATTCTCTTCCTATTTGATTTTCTTGCAACACTGGATTATTGAGGAAAATGATGAGCATGATGCTCAGTGAGAAAATAAGCACATATATATAAATAAATATAATCAACTTAATATTTGAAGTCATTTTTTTAGACTTCTTCAATTATTGACGTAATATGTCAGTTCATATTAATTTATCATAATATTGAAAAAACACTCAACATCACAAACGAATTTACAATACATTTATTTAATTCACAAATAATCTCAAATTCAGCTAATTCCAAAATTCCACCAAATAAACAATTTCAATTCACAAGTATGTATCCATCATTTCATAATCTCAATCAAATCAAATTTATTTTACATTCTCAATCAATCCAAAATCTCATCAAATTCATAATCATTTCAATTCTTTCAATTTCTCACAAATTCACCATTCAACAAATGTACATTGTCAATCAATCATCAGTCACAAGATCGGGTGGATAACTCATCCTCACCAAATCCTTTTCTCATTAATTTGCAAATATAAATAGATGGCCACCGACAAGACTATCCCAGCGGCTCAGTCTCGCCATCCCTTAACAGGCAGTTATCCCACTGGCTCAGCTTACCCGAAACACACAACCCTTTTTCCGAGAGTCAATCCATGCCCATTTCAAGCACAATCATAATCAATTCAACTCACAACACATCACAATTTCTCAATCTAGCTTACAAATTCACAAGTGAACCAATTCCATATCATCACACATCAGAATCAATTTTGATAATTAGTTAAATTATCTAAAAGAAAGGTTAAAGGAAAGGTAACCCGATCGATCACATCTTTTTCAATTTCTCATCTTTTCATTTGGAACAACCTCTTGTTGTCCAATCATAAATCATTCATTTTTCATCTCATCTTTTGGGTTACTAATTTCTAACCAATCATTTAGACAATCAAACTCATTACCAAAACAAACCAATCAAACAACTAGTCCATCTCATATTCATAATGTCATTTTCACTCAACAGTTTATTAAATTCTCACAATTCAATTAATTAAAATTTTCATTTACTAATACCAAATTAATTCATCAGAAATGTAGCAAAAGAGCACACACAATAATTTTCCATTTGTTATACACAAATTTATTTAATTAATTAATTACCCAATTAATATTCCATAATAATTAATTTCACCAATTACTTTATATCACACAACACATCAACAATTAGCATGTAAAACTCAATAATCCAAGGGAACAATCGGGGTATCCTCGCACACACAAAAATAACTTATTTCCTCACCTGACTAGCGATAATATTCCATCTGCTCTAATCTTGTTGCTCTTTAGCCAAAACCTATATAAATTAATGTTCAACATAATTTTCACTAATTTTTGGGACACAATTATTATTCAAATTATTTATTTAAAAACACCGCTAAAATTATATAAAAAGGCTTTTAGAGATTACCGACATCTAATTTTTAGATTTCAATTGCACCATTAAGATCAGCACGAAAAATCAAGCCCGGCATATTTTGTTGATGAATAGTACCCCATGAATAGTAACCGTATATATGAACAGTACCGTATAAATGAACAGTGCCATATATGTGAATAGTAGCTGTGGGATCCAGCTGTACAAATGGTGTCAGAATTAAATTTTGAAAACACTAACGGACTCCTCTTAAGCTCTAGATTACATATATATATTCAGTTTTATAAAATAATTAACAGATTTAACAGAAATTGAGAATTTTTGTTTAGAATTTCTTACCTCAGATCTGAAAATTTTACCCGGTAAAACCCTGTAATATACCACTTAAAATGTAGGTTGAGAGACCAGGAATTCATAGAAACTAAAATCTTTTAATTCTAACTCCATATGTGAAAGTTATGGGAGTTAGAAATTTAAGAGAGTTTTATATTATACATACATACAAACATATATATATATATATATATATATATATATAGAGTTTTATATTATACATACATACAAACATATATATATATATATATATATATATATATATATATATATATATATATATATATCTGTGATGCAGAAATGGGAGCTCTACTGCCTCCCCACCTATTTACAAAATAAACAAAAATAATAATAATATTAATATTAATAAAGATTATGATGATGTTATTGATAATGATATTGATGATGATGTATAATAATAATAATAATAATAATAATAATAATAATAATAATAATAATAATAATAATAATAATAATAAAGATGATAATTATGTTTATAATTAATTACTATATTAACCTTTAGATATTTTGTAAATTACATCTTAAT
Source organism: Bocquillonia castaneifolia (assembly GCA_948193215.1). Classification (NCBI taxonomy): domain Eukaryota; kingdom Viridiplantae; phylum Streptophyta; class Magnoliopsida; order Malpighiales; family Euphorbiaceae; genus Bocquillonia; species Bocquillonia castaneifolia. Next base: position 1,105 of record CANYLF011608508.1, on the reverse strand, counting down.
TTTTACAATAATAATTTTTTTACCAATACATCCGGATTAAATTATAAAAATTCTTTTGAATAGTATTTATAAATCCTCCAATATATATATATTATATTATTTTTTTAAGGGTGTTACAATTCTACCCTCAAAAAAATTTCGTTCTCGAAATTTGGATAAAAATAATTTTATTACATATGTATATATATAAATCATGAAATGACTTGGTCGTAGGCAACAGGAAAACAAATTTACAAAATATGACTATCTTAAGCACTTCTAACTATAGTCAGATTTAATATGATCATGTGACATGCTACATGTCAATATTATTTTAAGCATTTTTAGAATGTGCTTAACATGTTCAGCTCAGGAAAATGTTAACTTCTTGAATCAAAATTTAATTTTGGTGAGAACATGAAATATGACATTCATCAATTTATGATTCATGCTTTTCAACAAGTTATATATACTCTTTCCGACTCACAAAATACATCATGTTTAATCTGCACATTTGTACATGTTAGTTCATGATTAGATTTTGTTCTCAGAATTTGAGATTTTAACCTTTGATTTCAAGCAAATGGTTATGCCTTCATGCATCTCTTTTCAAAGCAGACTACATCACCATTAAATTTTGTACTTCAGAAGGAATGATTTATTTATAATGAAGCAACTGCGAAAATGTTACAAACATTAAACAAGAATTTAAGATGATGGTGAAAACATATTGATCAAGATAGTCAATAAATCTGTCAAAGTCTGAGAAGTTTGTGCCTGTTGTTCTTGCATAAATAACAAATTTCTTTCCATACCTTCTAAACGAGAATTAACCTGTTGCATTGCGGCATAAATACCTTCCAATGAATGAGCATTGAAAGATTGAGCAACATGTTGAACTTCTGGCGGTTTCAAATCCTCTAGAACAACATTAGCCAACGGGCGAACCTCTTGACTCCCCATTATTTCAAATGAGTCCATGGGTTGCTTTCCTTTAGATCTATTGAGAGCTTCTTGTTCTAAAGTTGTCAAATACAGTCGATCAAGTAATACTCAACACATTCTAGATCAACTTCAAAGTGCTCAAATACATGAGTCAGAATTCCACCATATGGTAAAGAGAGAT
>CANYLF011608340.1:0-22884 GCA_948193215.1 Bocquillonia castaneifolia | reverse complement strand
CCCCGTCCTTCCAACCTAAGTTAGTAGGTATACCTGACTCCTGTGTGCACACAACCTGATGACACCCGCCAGGTAGCTCGTTCCACAACTATCCTTCGTCCGCAAGCACAGAATCACATATACATATTCATTCCATTCCATTCCATCTCATAATATACTTATAAAATATATATAATATAAACATATATAAATAATTATTCAGTGCACACATATTCAAATAATTATTTATGTAAGATATCTATATGCTTTGAAATAAAATATAGATATTTATATATTTAATAAATATAATAATTATTGATAATCAAAAATATATAAATATTAATATATATAAAATAATAACATGCATTCTACGAGCAATATCATAAATATGAAATTAACTCACAGGTAAAATGGGCACCTTTGTGCGCTCCCAAAGTACACAGCCCTCGTCGACCTCTTTGGTTATCTACAAAATATAAAAAATAACAATGACTCAGAAAAATGAACAACATCCTAATTTACTAGGAATTCTAGAATTCTATACAAATGCATCCTATATACATCGGTTTATTTCCAACAATAATCATAATTTATATTTATAATGTTTAATCCTGATGGTATGTTTTACGAGAAATTCTACCAAAAAATTAGCAACATTTCCTCTGTAAATTGGATATCTCTCCACCGAAGTGGAGCCCATTTTGACAAGCAAACACACTTTTATAATCACCACCACATACCGGGCCCACCGAAAATACCCAAATTCACTAGCACAGACAAACAGTAATAATTAATCAAAATTATATTTTATTTCTGAATTCGATTTATCACATCATATATTTGATTTAATTATACTTAATCAGTGTATAATCTTATCCAATATAATCCATAAACTAATATTTCCCTTTACGAACAATCCTAACTCGGTTTATAGTCTGAACACATGTTATCCAAATTAACCATCTAACTTAGTCGTATTAATTCCAATTTGGGTTCGTAACTACTTATTCATGAAGCTTATAACATAATTGAAGTCCGAACATTTTAATTAAATCCTAAATGCACATTTCTAGAATTTTCATACACCACATTTTATCTTCCGGGGTTTTTAATTAACAAACTACACATAATTAGACTATCCTTTCTTCATAAAAGTTGTCTAAAATAATTTTATAGATTTTATAAAAATATGTTAGGACCTCACCGGAGTGGGGCCCACAGCCGCTGCGCACCGCATGGAGGTGGTTGTTGGCCACCAGAACCTCTAGATCTGGTCGCCAGGCCTTAGGGAGTTGAAATATCACCTTCACGCCCTACTACAACCACCACAGCCATCTAAACAAAGCAAAAACTGAAACCGCCAATCGAAATCTGGTGAAGCTCGTTCCTACACCTCCGGCCATTGATTCGATCATGGTTGGTGTCCTTTCCACTTATTTTTTGACGATCTACAAGTCTGTGGTTTCAATTTGCGTCGATGATGGACGGAACACCTTGAACAGTGATGGCAACCCCTACTAGTTACAACACTCCGTTCGTCCTCCACCGACCACCGAACTTCAAATTATTTGTATGTATAGATAGAGGACATTGAGCTCTTTGATTTGACTACTTGATTGCGTCAAATGGTGGCAGGACGGTGATAAACGGACGGTGAGAAGAGATGGGTGCTATAGTGACTATCGTAGAGGATTCTGGGTACTGTACGCATAATTAGTTTTGAAGTTTTTGCTGCAAATGAGTCCCGGCAGCTGAATTGAGTATATTAAATAAAATTTTCTATTTTCTATTTAGTCTTTTTCTTCAATTACTTACTATTTTGAACTCGGTTTAATCTGAAATTTTGACCACAAACTCGTATAATATTTTAACACCTTCAACCAGAAAATTAGATTAAAATAACTTCCCAAACTACCCTTTTTAATTTTCAAAGGTTAAATCCAATTAATTTAATCCTGGGTCAATTAATTTAATTCTGGAAAATTTAGTTTAATTCCAGACTAAATTATTTAACCCCGAGTTAAAATTATTTAATCCGAAGAAAAATCACGGGTATTACAACAATTCAACAAGAAATAAGGATCTATCAATCAAGATTTCTAAAGAAAGATAACTTTGCCAAACACCTAAACCCAACTAGTTATATAACAACTAGAGTATATAGGTATCTATTGAATAAAGAACTTATCCCCAACTAGTTATATACAACTAGAGTAAATAAGTATAAAAGTAGTTTGGATTCTGAACGCCACAAGCTTTTGAGCTTGACAAGTTCCCAAGTACCAAACAGAGACTCAAAGAAATAATTCTCGCACTTCTAGTGAAAACCAAAATGAAATATTCATTCAATCAAAATAAGCCTCCTTACAATGGAGAATCTTGTGCCTTTTATAGAGAAGGCAAAGGTTGAAGACAATTACAATTAGTTAATAGCACTTACTAGGATGTCTACCATGATCACCCATTAAACATAGCATTAATGCTTTATCCCCCCCACTCACTCGTTAACTATTTGTAACTCCCACATTTTAGGAAATAACTCTCAAAGTATAAGAAAACCTAAAAACCCTTCAAATCCAAATAAAAATAAATTGAAAACAACAAATAAAAATAAAAAACACAAAATAAATCATAATTCACTCAAAGGGTTTGATATGTGAAATTTCACAGGCATGGATTAAAAATCCATGGCCATGCCTATGAGCACAATGTCAAATCTACGCAGGATTGACTCTTCCACGGGCATGGATGCAAAATCCACGGCCGTGCCTGTGACACATTTGATAAATTCTTTCAGGAATTATTTTTCCACATGCATGGATTTTAATTCCACGGCCATGGGTGAGGCTGCACTTTTCATAGTTGTTCCAGAATGGCATTTCCACGGCCATATGTATCATATCCACGACCATGGTTTCTTCCTTCAATATTTTCCATATCTTTTTTATCTTGACCCTCAAAGATAATGATGATGCTTGGTTCCTTTTGAATCATTTACTCTTTTCTCATGAGTCAATCTTGAGCTTACTTCTTTCATGAAATTAGCTAAGGCCTCTTTAACTTGCTTGGCTTTTGCCTTTGTCATTGGTCCTTCAAAGTTGATCAAATGATCTTTGGTTGTGCCTCCTTGAGGCCCACAGCAAGACTGTTGTGAGTTAGACATGACAAATTTACCTATGCCCGCGAGTTCGCTCCAACCCAACCCGAATGGGGCGAGTAAGTCAACGTTTGACTAGGTTCGTGACAGGTAACGGGTATGTCTGAAAGCTTTATTAACGGGTATGTCTGAAAGCTTTATTAACGAGTATAAATTGGTGTTGGTATGTATATACTCCGCCCCATTATCCGCCCCGCATATAAAAATGTAATTAATTTAAACCCTCCCCGTTTTGTTATGAATATATACACATCATACATTCAAATATATATTATAAAAATATTAGTAAATAAATATAAATTATAAAAATATCATATTATTTATATATTTTAAATTACAAGCGAAGCGGGACAGGTTAAATCAGGGAATTTAATTTTATAACGGAGCGGATTAGGAGGAGAAATATTATAACTCATTCAGGTACAGGACATGGTCCGGTATAACTAATAATAGTCCGAGAAGGGTACGGGATAGGCAAAATCCGGTCTTGACCTGCCCCGTTACCATCCCTACTATGAGTATGTAGTGAACAACAGAAATATTAAGTGGATTGGGGGTGATGCTATGAGGGTAGATGCAAGGTGTGTCGATAGCTGCTCTTGGAAATTATATGTAAGGAAAATGTGAGGTGAGGACACCTTTATTATAAAGACAATATGGGGAGCACAATTGTATTAGAGATACATGGAATAAACAAGTCACTGCTAAATGAATATCAAATGAGTGTCTGCACTTTTTTCGAAGGAATCCCTATTATCGTATTCAAGACATGAAGGTGGACATCAAGCATAAAATAGTCATCACATGTTACAGAGCTAAATGAAAAGGCTTTAAATAAGTTGAGTGTCATTTGAGGAGCATTATGGCAAAATTAGGACTTACGTAACTGAGTTGAAAATTGCTGATAGGGATGGAAGGTCTGAGATAGTGACTAATCTTGAAAATGAGGGAAAAGCTATTTTTAAGAGATTCTATGTAGGGTTCAGTTGTTTACAACGAGCATTTTTTACTCGCTGCTGAAGTTTCATAGTATTTGACATCTGTGTTATTAAAATTAAGAGGGGCATTATTATCCACTGTTGCAGAAGATTCTAACAATGAGATGGTTCCGACGGCAAGAGCAGTAGTCGAGAGGGAAAATGAGGAGACCTGGACTTGATTCATGCAAATTTTATTTGTAGAAGTTCATGTAGTGGATGGCTTTGGTTGGTCATTTATGAGTGATCAACAAAAGGTGTAGTTAAGATCTAGCATTTTGTTCCAGTAGTATGCTAAATTTCAAAATTACATGCAATTGATAAATACAAAGACTCCACACATGACAAAGCATATGATGCTTAATGTTTTAGAAATCAGAATTACAGACGATACAAGCTTGGAGAATCACTGCCTCATTTAGGCCATGTACCATGCTAATAGATGCTCTACAAAACACCAAGGAATCGTTTTGTAAGTGTAAATGGAAGTGAAAATGTTGTGTAAATGGAAGTCATTCTTGATGTTTAATTGAACTAAATTAGTTGAAACGGAACGGGATTACTCCCGTGAAGGGAATCAATCATTCCTCTCCACTAGAATGAATTTTTCATTCCTATAAAAATCAAGATAAAGCCTTTATTAATTGATCAAACTAATAAAAATCATCTAGTATTTATAATTCACTAATAAAACATATATAATAATAAAAGTAATAATAATTAGAATATTTTAATGTAACAGAATTAAAAATATTATTAAAAACTTAGATATTATTAAAAACTTTTCATTCACATTCCATTATTTATTTAACTAAACTTATCAAAACTTTCATTCCATATCCAATTCCTCCTCATTCCCATTCCAACCAAATGGCCCCTAACATCAAAATAACCATTCCGACGAAGTTAAAAGCGGGTTCTCTTTAACCTTCTGTTACATGCAAAATAAGTTTTTTTCTTTTTCCGATGGCAAATCCTGTGCATCAATTGTAAATTTTAAAATGTTAAGAGACAAAGGCAAATAATATGATTTGTTTAAATATGACAACAGATCACCAGCATTAGAGACCCTAAACTGGTTCAGTCATTTAATTTGTCCATCTTTCACGAGAATCAGCTAGCATGACAAACAAGTCCTCGTCAGTTATGGCTCCCATCTCCATTGCCCTTTCTAGCACACTTTGTCCCCCGCCATCTCTCACAGATGGGGATGCACCTCTGCACATATAATAATTAGTGGAAGACGAGAAAGCCATCCATCAAAACATTGAATGAAATGACTAATGAGTCGTATATGAGATCCAATCAGTACTGTTTTTGAAGGTGCTGAACAAGATAAGATGCATGATGCAATGAATTCATAAATATTTGGATCAGTAACATACAAAGTTAAGATTATGAAACTTTACTGGACTGTTTTGAACTTTAGCAACGGGAACATAAGAGACGGATAGGAAACTTCAAAATAACCAAAATTTATAACTAAAAAGCTCCATAACTATCTTAATAAGGAAAAAGAAATCATTTTATTGATATAAAACATATTTTTCTAATTTTTTTTTCTACAATTATGTTTTCTTGATTGATTTACGAAAAATCGAAAATAAATATTTTTTTAAAACAATTAAATCAATTGATTGCATTATATAAAGGTTAAAAGAAAAAAATTCTCACATACAATTTGAGATAGTAACATGTGTATTTTACATTCTGTTTTCTTGTGCTAAATTGACAAAAAAATGTTATCACTTTGCTTTCTGAGACAAATAAATGAAATGTTTTTTTTTTGAGTGGAAAATGAATTATTTATTTCAATAATGAGTAAACTGGAAAATTATACATAAATTGCAAGACAAATATTGAATTGTTATAATATTTTAAGGATAAAAATAGGGAAGGAGCAAGGCTTAAGAGAATTGGCTTTTGAATAAGTATAAAACATGAAAAAGATTTGATTAGTTGTCCAGAAGGAAACTGGCACTAAAACTTCCTTTCTAGTAGTTTTATCTATTGTTGAAATCCCAAAAACAAGAATTTTTAGGATCTAAAGTGATAAGTTGTGATTTTCATGACAGTTTGGATAACATCACACAATACGAGTTCTTTTTCCAGAAAAACTTTTCATATTTCATTTTTCATGGGGATGAAATTTCAATCATAATATATTACCTGCGAAGCAGAAACTTTGCCAATGGATAGTTCCCTTTGGAAATGCAATGATGCAAAGGAGTTCTTCCATGGAAGTCACGCAAATTTACATCAGCACCAAACTGAAGCAACAGTTCAAGCATTACTGGGTTGCCATAATGGCATGCTAGATGCAACAACGAACAACCTTGAAGGCAATTCTCTGGATCTTTGGAATCCTTGATTCTTGGACAGGTTACCGGATCATGTTGTTTCTTTTCAGATGCAAGAGAATTAAACCGGGAATCTTCGGAATCATTGCCATGGTGAAATGATTCAATACCAACAACTTCATCAAAGATGGTATTAACAATGTTGATGTCTGAAATCACAATATATTGATATACTTCTCGCAAATTGTTTTTCTCAACAGCTTGCCAGATACCCAAGGCATGAGAAAAACCACTGGAGTTATCGTTTCTGATTAGCAATTTTTCCACATACTAGAATAAAGCAACCAAAGTTAGTCTCATACTTCAAAGAATAATCTTATGTTGAAATAATACAGTGACAACCACTAAAATGAGTAAGAGTGCAGTGAATCAGTCGTGGGAAGTTTAAGAGAGAAAAAAACCTAGATACATTTTCAAACTTCAAAAGACGAACTCTAATTCTTATTAAAACAAGTATGAAGTATTACTCCTGGTTCAAAAGTGATAACGGACGGATATTTAAGAGCCTAATACAGAACCAGCAACTCAATTATCCCTGATTTTGACCGAGTTTCTAAGGCGCTGAATGCACAAATTGGGTCGATTTATAGCAGTTACAGCTGATGAGTTTTTAACATGCTAGCATGCAGCACTTGATCTGTTTTAAGGCCTATTGTTAATTAAATCCTCTTTTTCAACTCCAAATTCATCATTTAAGTAATAGGAACTTATCCACCCATGCTGATCAAGCTCAGAGAAATGCTCAATCTCAACCATGTTACAGCAAGAAAGTCATCAGATTGAAGTGGTTACATGATTGAGGGAAGCCATTTTCCCATGCCTAATCTATTAGCAAAACTGTCAATAGTCAAAAGGCATTAGAAAGTCTACCAATAGGCAATTGACATCAACCCCATGAAAGATGGCCTTTTGGGATGATCCTACAGCAGTCTGGAGTTATCCTCTTTGAACTACAGGAGGGATGAAAATACATAGGACATCTCTGGAGTTGTACTCTTTGAACTACAGAAGGGATGAGAGTACATAAAACTTCATGTAGGTCTAATTTCAGAAACCTATTGATTGAAGTGAAAAGCAATTGCAGGTATAACAACCCACACCCACAGGATAATGCAATTCCAAATATGCAAGAAAAATTATTTTGACTTGTTAGAGTGCAATGAGAAAATTGCTATCATGATGCCTAATGAGCATTGTCTTGAAAAATTGCTTCCATGACACATAATGAACATCATCATGCATAATATTTGCAAATAAAGAATTTCTGAAAATGTACCTTCGCTTGAATATATTTCTCTTTACAGAAAATAGCATCTTTCGGGCTTGGTTTTTTAATCGACAATGAAAAAGCATTTGGTTCATCCAATCTGCATGCTTATCCCATTAGACGAGATCCATAGAATAGTAAAATAGTGAAAGTAATTACTTGTGAAACATATCTTAAATTAAATCAGAGAAAAGGCAGATGAGTTAAAAATTGGCGATTAACTATATCAATATCACCATAACTGAGAGGGGAAAAAAAAGAAAGCTTTGCAACACTGAAGTATAACATCTTAGAATTTCAACAAAAAACTTATACAGACAAATAGAAGCATTTTATAATTAGGGTAAAATGTAAACTGAACAAATATTACTAGTTTCCTCTCCAACAACATGAAAACATACAACTCTGGTAGGTTCTTGCTTTTATATAGTCATATCATTCAAGTGTAGTAACTTGTAGGATATTTTGTACTGCTAATCACCTTCCTCAAAATTATTTATTGTAAACACTTAGAATAAAGAGTGGAGGTTACTATAATTGGGAAGGCATAAATTACAAGAAAGCCCCAGATGTCTATAACTATATAAACTTTAATTCATCCTATTCCAAAATATCAAAACTAGTCCTTGTAATAAATGAAAAGGGGATAAATAATTATTACGAATCGAGACTATATCTACAGTTGAATAACAAGGTTTAAGAGACTGATATGAAATGCAATTCAAAACCTTGATGAAAATTAAAATGAAGTTCAAGAAATCTTACTTTTCGTTGCTTAGCTGAAGCAATCCTTCCCATACAGAGTTAGAATAAGAGTTACCAAGAGTGTGGAATAAGTCCAGGATTGTAGGTTCCCAAACCTTGACATCTAATGTTAGAGATCTTACCTGTAGATTATAAAAGGAAAAGAAATCCCTTTTTAAGTATAGGTACCAAAATATTGCAAACCATGAGAAATCCCCTTTTTAAGTATAGGTACCAAAATATTGCAAGCCATGACAGTGGCTGGATTTATCATTTTCTTTAAATCTTTAATAACAAGTAACCGTAAACGTATCCATAATTTTCCAGCAATCAATTCAACAGTTCAAACCAAAACTGATGCAGGAGAAAACCTGATTTGTTGCCTGAAAAAGTCATGTGACTAACATGTGACATTTAAAGTTGGATACATGGATCAATGGCTAAAACTGGAAACCAAACTGTCCACACCTGGTTCGTTCAAGGTTCCAAAGGTTCATGAACCCAGAACCACTGGCACCTATACTGCAGCCAATCCTAATTTTAACAAACATATTTGAATTTTGAAATAAAAAATGATAATCTAACAGAAACCCTCCTAGAGCTGATAAATAAAATTAAAAGAAACTGAATTGCCACTTTCATCACCTTATAAAATTTACATTCAGAGATGGAAGAAAGTTGAATACCTGTAGTTGACCATAAAAATACTAGAAACTCTTCAAGGGAAAAAATTTGAATAGAAATCTATTATATAGCAGACAAGAACACTAATAAATATCAGAAAACTATCAAACTAAGAACTTCTAAATACGCAAAAGAAAATATGAGCGGTTGATTATGGTATGAGTCTAAAGGCTGTCCTAAAGGAGAGGAAGATATGGTGAAAACTATTCCAGGAAGAAGAAAAATGATAGATCAAGGTACATCCTATATTTATCTTTTAACAATGAATTGTTTATTTGTATGACCCATAGTAGCACATCTTTGCAAGGTTAACAGTGATGAGAATAAATTTGGCAGCAAAGCATGCAAGCTTTAATCTTTATTATTTTATTATCACCATGATAAAGTATGTTACAGCACTTCCAAAACCATCATTAAAGTTCCCAAAAAACTTTTGTACTTGAAGACAGACTACTAGCTTACTTAAGTCATAGCATACACAGTAATTACTGTGGACTAAAAACTAACAAAAGTAGAGTTTTGCTACTAAAAACTAACAAAAGAAGAGTTTTGCTCCAACATAAAACAATGTGCACCTTTGAAATATGAACGCCTAGGTTCCGATGAACACCAGAGCACTCAATGCACACCAATATTCCAAGATTAAGAGATGCCCAATCAGGTTCAGGAGCACTGCACTCAGCACAAATATCATTACCAGGAATTTCTCTAAGAATCTGAGGAACACATCCGGCCCTGTTAACTTTCAAATCATCTAAATGTAGATGACTATCCAGTTGTTGAACCACACGTGAAGTACCACTTATATACTCATTGTGCTCTAGATGTTTCAATCCTGGATGTGGCTGCAAAATAGCAAACAATGCATGTAAGCAAAAACTGTTCCATTCTAATTTTGAAAAATATAAGAGCACGTTAAAGCATTGAAGAGATTAAACCTGTAGCAGGAAAGGAGAATTCAAAAGAGATGCAATCACTCCAGTAATTTTGTTTACCCATTCCATTCTATCCGCTTCATTTTCTGCCTGACAAACCAAGAGAAATGATTTCAAATAAGTTTCTATAGAACAGCCTTAACTTCATTACTAAACTCAGCTTGTTTTCTAGAGCATTAGCAACCAATGGTCAATAGCAGCAATGGGCATTCAATAACTAAAGGCTGCAATTGATTAAAGGATAATTATTGCTACACCATAGCGATTGGATGGATGACATACGCCCTTTCACTTGTGATGGATGATTGACACATATACCTCTTAGTATATACACCACGAGTAGGTTAGCATGATTAAAAAAAATAATTGGTGAATTATTAGTCAATGTTGCAACTAAATTATAAAATTACCAATACGAAAATCTATACTTTTTAAAAATGACCAATTATGGTTGTTTCAAGTAGACTAAGTTTGTTTTACTCATTATTGACATAATACTAAGATGAATCTACGTATCAATATAAAAATATAATAAATAAAAAAAATGATAAATTAGCTTTGAATATGTAGAAACTTGTTGGAGACTGTTAGGCATCGGAACCTCATTTGCACAAAACCAATTGCTTAGTGATAAGGTCTAAACTTCTCATTTACATAATATTCTATTATCTTACTCTGGTTTGTAGGATTATATCCTTTGCACTCCTAGCGTGTATTAGATTTGGACCAAGCTATGACTTCCTAAACATGGACTTGCTCTTGGAGGCCCTAGGCTGACAAACAAGTCTAGTCTGCTCTGCTAGCCTGAACTCCATGTTTCTGAACACAAGGTTCATCCGTCCATTAAGCATCTTCAACTATGATACCTTATTGAACCCCATCGCCTAGAGAGTGTTGGGCCAAAATCAAAACAAATTGTGGTCAGAAACTCTATACAAAACCAATTGGCTTGCGGTAAGACTTCTCCACTTATATATCAAATCATTTTCTTTTTTGTAGATGGGTTTATATTCTCCAACTCCAACAACCAAATAAGACTTTTGTTTATTAAATTATTTGTCATATAAAATAATTTAAAAATTTGTACAACTTATGTTATTAAAAACAACTTTTTTTTATTCAGTATTAATACATAGAATATTTATATATGACAAACACATCAAAGGTAATTCTTAATATTTTAGATTGTAGTTTTGCGTATTATTTTGATCATAGATTGATATATAATTGTAACTAAAGAAAAAAATAAGAAAGCTATTTTAGGTTTATATTACTCAAAAGGTAGCTTTTGTTTCTTAAAAATTGAAGTTCTCCATTTTGGTTGAAAACAGGCTCTTAGTTCTAAACTTAAATGTGCGTTTGGTATTTGAAACACAGCTTTTAAGGCATCATCACTGATCACCTCTAACCAGAATTTGAGGTATCCAACTGTTGCTGGGATTAAGAAGCTAAAGCAAACAAACACTTAATTAGACAAAAGAAAAGAATGATATAAATCTAAACAACAATTTAGTTCTAAATAATTATTTTTTCTTTTATTAGTGCAATCTTCTGCTCATAACATAGTTCACCACAGCATAGTAAATGTGGATAAGTACTTTATACTTGGTCTTAAATTGGAAAGGCAGGACAGTAGGAATCATCTACAAAGGCACTGGCCACTAACAGCTGGTAACTGAAAATCCAGTATGGAACAAGATTCTCAGCAGCAACTAGATCTGTAACCTAGATGGATACTCTATCCACAAGATAATTCCGGAGAAAAGTAGAAAGTTATCAAATCAACAAATCACCTGCAATGTGTATGTTTGCAATGGGGAAATAACTCTGAAACAGAGTCGCAAATCAGTGTCCTCTGCCTCCATCTTTAATGTTGAAGTGCGAAGATCAATAATTTGGCAACCAAGACTTCCTTCAGTAAGTGACGATGCCCTGTTATGCTTTGAGCGAAATCTAGCAAAGACACTGCTATTATGATCAACTGAGGCTGTTGAGCGATGTTGTGAGCCCTGAAGAATACAAAAACTATGGACTTAATTCAAGTCCACTGAGACTAATACAGATACCAAGATGCCTAGCATAATAATTGCCATTAATGCATGATTTGGTTTCTTTAAGTTTGGAACTGCACATAAATTGAAAAAATAAAGTTAAACCTTCATCTGATCTATGTACTTAATAGAAGTAGTATTAAAGCTCCAATAACAGGAAAGGCAAGAAAAAGTCATGTGGGACAAAATGGGTCTTGTGAAGAGAAACAGGAAGAAATTGCAAAGGCTAGTAATGTTGAAGCCTTTTGAAAGCAAAAGGAATGACTTAACTCATGCATTAGCTCCCACAAGGTAATAATGGTAAAATCTGCCAGTTCATAAATGCTGCTTCATTTGTATCACTATAAATCCAAAGAAAATGTGTGCAATTATGCTGGCTAAAGAACTGAAAGATAGTTAAGCTAGGAAACAAGGAAAGTTTGTTATTCACTTTTGAACCTACAATGGATTGATAAAGTTAAAAAAAAAAAAACAGTTGACATACCACAGGCTTGGTACCCTTATTTTTGTAATAGTAGAAAGCCCCTTTACTGTCTAGTACAAAGAACCTTCTCTTCCAATCTCCCCTCAAACCAGAAGAACGCTTTAGCAAATATCCTTGTTTGATAATGAGAACCTAAAAATTGGACAAAACAGAGACAAATAAGAGAACCTTTCAAGTAATAAATGTAGACTTTGTTTCTTCTAACTCAATCAAAATCCCACTATAATCAGTAAAACTTAGTTGATGAAAAAGCATAATGACTTGACATCCATAACCTACATCCAGCAATCACAATGGCACAGAAAGGCATGGACTACACAATAGGCTATTTGTGTTCACCTAGCATGTCCTAGAGTGATGCAGACCAGCTAGCCCATTAGTATATGGAGCAGGATGATTTGATTGAAGGGTCCAAAAAGTTAGTTTTTAAATTCAAATAATTTTAATTTCTCAACTTTTACCAGCTTGGGAGAAGATTATATTTGATTTAGGATTAGATTCATTTTCCTTGTGGACAAAGGATAGACTATTTGATTATCCTTAACTTTGGGTTTCCTCACTTGCTAGGTTTAGGTTTACCCACTCTATATATATCTAATGTTTTATTTCAGAAGACATTCATTTAATAATAAAAACTTTTCTCCAAATATTGTTTTCTATTTATTGTCAAAACTGTTTTTTAAGGTTTAATCATGGATTAGCCTTGTGACTAAACATTAGTGGTGCTATGTACCTTTTCACATTTATATTTAATTATATGTTTATGTTATACATTATAAATTTCTGTATTATAATATTAATATTATTTGAAAGATGCAGATTGGTTACTTACTTCCCCTTTTCCAGTGGAATTCATGATTGCTTCTATATTTTTATATGAGCTCATACCAACAACATGAATGCCATCAGCGCTTGTTGAAGGTTCTACATTGCTAGAAGCATGAACATTGTTGAACTCGGACTGGGTCCTGAATTCCTGAATCCTTTTTGCAAGCTTATCTTGTTCACTGTCTGCTGCTTCTTTTGATTGTTGTGCATAGGTCAATACCTGTGTTAGGAGAAGTGGTTCATTTATCACAAACCGTAGTCTCTGGAAGAAAGCTGAGTTGGTCTTATTCAAATTTCATGACCAAGAGAAAAAGACTTCAACAATCTTGCCAAGATGCAAAGCTATAATAATCCAAAGGACATATTTTTTACAAGACCTGCATTAATGCATATCAAGAAAATCATATGAAGCAATGTTGTTATTCAAACAATATTCAAGATAATAGTTAAACAACTTGATAGCACAGATCTAGTTAATTAATGACATGGATATTAATTGGTAGTCTATATAAGTTGCAACTTATAACCTTAGTTAAAGAATATTAAGTACACATTTGGTTATAGAACATAAAATTAAGCCTCATGTAAACTCTTCATTTTCCACCAAATTTTCAACATATAAGGTACCATAGCACGATCCCTTGCAGGCAACATGACTATCGAGCAAGCAGACAGGTTTGTCTTTAACTTGCTAGTTAACAAGCGTCAAGATAGAAACAACCTAAAGCAGGTTCTGTTGTAGCACAAGAATTGCATTAGAAGAAGTTGAATAGCAAGCTCTGGTGATAAAAATTCAAAATGATGCTTTGTTGGATTTATACAAGTCGCTAGGAATGAGTCAAAAAATGGACATGTTGGGAATAAAACTGATGGTTCTGGCTGTACATTTCTGAGGACCAGAACCAAAAACTTAAGTTAGCAAATTAAGTGTTTTGTAGCGAGTAGAATTGTTTGTAGAGTTAGTATCACTCGAGACTTGCTATAGTTGTTATGAGATATCATTTTGTTTGTAATCAATTCACTGCCTTTTCCATTTCTAGTTGCTAGTATAATAGAATTACCTACCATATACAGGAGTATGATCAACAATAATTCAAGATTTCTATCTTTTACTCTCCAATCTTGCCTTTCTTTCTATTTCTTTGTTCTCTCCATCTCTATTTTCCTTTTCTTTCCCCTTTCTCTCTCATTCCAAACAGAAATGTGATATGAAAATCCCATGCCATAAAAAGAATGTGAAAGCATGAAAGACATAGTAACGATAAGGGGAAAAAAAGCGCTGCAAGAGCTAGAGATGGGAAAGAACCAAGAGGCAGAAATAGAATTGAAAAGTAATGGGCTACTCTAATATAGCCTTTCTACTAGTCATGGACTTCCAATTTAGTTTTAATTTCATTTGGCATTTAGATCAATGTTGGAGATTTATATATAAAGGAACAAGCAAAGCAAATTGTTGACCAAGGGTTAATCAACTCATGTTTTTATTGAAGACTTTAAAAATGATTCATTTTGAGATAGGTTTGTCCAGTGCTAATGGTGGTGATATTAGATTGTTTTCATCTTGAATAACAAGCAAAAAGTTTGGTTTGGAGAATGCCTCCAGTCCCTTCATGGAGTTTGTTCATATGAAACCTCAAGCTCCATAGGCTCCAATGATCCAAGCACATCCGTCTACCACAACAAATTGACTACACAACCACAAGGTCTATTTTATCTTCAATCTAATTATAGGATCAAAATAGATATGTCTAATTCATAAATAAAGCCAACAAATCTTCATGCAAGGTCAACCCAAACAAAGAAATATTCTGAGCGACATCTGAGAAAAGGTTTGTCCATGCTAAAAGTGTTCATATTAGACCGTTTAATATTAAATAACAAGAAAAATGTTTGGATTTGGAGAATGCCTCCAATTTCTTCATGGAGTTTGTTCGCACCTAACCCCAAGCTTTGTAAGCTCCAATAATCCAAGCACATCTATCTACTACAACAAATTGACTACACAACAGCCACATGGTCTATTTTATCTTAATCTAATCATAGGATCAAAATAGATATGCCTAATTCCATAAATAAGGCCAACAAATCTTCATGGAAGGTCAACCCAAACAAAGAAAATATTCTGAGCATTGAGCAACATCAGGGATAATTTATCTTGTAGCCCCTAAAATTTGGTGTATTTTCTATTAATATCCTTAACTTCAATTTGTTCCATACAAATCCCTTCAATATTCGTGACTTAAAGTTTATGTTGCCTTATTTATGTCAGAGTTTTACAGAAAATTTGACATCTGCACCGTGATAATTACACATTGCCTTTTTCATGCTAAAACTCACTATTTTAATCGCTTTCAATTAAGTTAAAAAAAAAAAAAGCAATATGGACATTGAAAATACAAAAATCAAGGCTAATGTATTTGTAAAAAATAAGTTGAAATTTACTGATACTGCTGCAGAATCCAACTAAATTCAGGGATTGTGAATGAAATTACCCAACCAATGTAGTAGAAGTTATGAAAGAAAGCTATAACTTGTAAACATTGCCTATTGTAAGACACTGGCGACTCAGCTCATAAAAGAAAATACCACTCATAATGTATTTCAAGTTGCATGTTCTTTCTTAAGGTGGCAAGGAGACTTAATTAGTGAGTTTCTTTGACCAGTTGTTGACTGTGCTTCGTTGGGAAAAAAATTAAAAAAAAAAGAGCAACACTAGAAAGAAAGTTGGATGTAATTACAATACAACGTATGAGCTTAAAAATAAAGAGTTCGCTTTTTCAGGTGACGCAACATAAGTTTTGGAAGATAGGAATGCATATCACTTAGGTTTGTTACCAAGGCTTGCACTGAAAACTCTACATAAACATAAAAGTATCACTTCATACTACAAAACAAGAAGGCAATCTCTTCTTGGGGAAAAAAATTGCCAAACCCAAAAATTCTCTTTAGGACTCTTAACTAAAAATTACTATTAGCTTCCTGTTTCAAAATAACCAAAAAAAAAAATAATAATTTGTTCACGCTAACTGAATGGTGCTTGAATTTTATCCAATTAAAATTGAAGCACAGACTCACCTGATTAATAAATGGCTCCAATTGGCCCAAAAGTTCATAGCCCTAAATCAGAAAGACAAACAAAATCATTTACACAGATTAGAGCACCCAGTGCATTCAAAGTGAAGGTGTATCTATTGCATAATATAATCACCAGCTTAAAATATCTCAGATGAGCATCCATAATTGCACTTATAGATTCCAAGAACTCGTACTTCTTTTTTGCTTCAATATTCACTAATGCGCTAACCTGAAACCCTTAAGATGGAAGAGACTGAGTTATTAGAAGCAGGAATCAAAGGAAACCTTCAATACAGAAGCTATAGAAATTTAAGTATGTGTGCGCACTAGATTAAAGCGGCTTCTCTCAAACGCTGACTTTGAGTTCTGCAAATCCTGTTGAAGGAAAAAAAAAAAAAGGATCAATAAACTCCTTTGTTTCACCATTAAGCACATATAGAGTGAGAGGAGAGCAGCGGATTCTTATTTGATTGTGCTTTCTAATACTATCAATAACAGCATATATGTTGTTTAAAATATAGTTCTTAGCTTCCAGTGAAGTGGTTGTGGAGATGCGGCATTTTAAATTTACAGGGCCCTAACTACTCAACTAAAACTGAACTCTATAAGCTATTGAGATTGGATACTGTACAAGTTGAAGGAGGAGAGAAGGATATGTAACGGTAACTTACAAAGAGAAAGCATCCTAAAACATTCAAAAGAAACCATGGGTACAGAAAGAGAAGGATGCTATGCTGATTACAGATAACTTGAGTAGTGTTTAGGATTTTTTTGGCATAAAACTACAGAAATTGCATAAGATATCTAGGCAACTATGTGGATTTTGAAAATTTCTTATTTTAGTTTCAACAAGTTCCTGCCTAATGTCTACAAGGAAAGGAAACACCGCCCAAGGAGTCTGGCAGCCCACATTGTGATTATAGACAAACAAAATGTCAAAATTCAAGCAATCTGATAATATTGCCAACAGAATGAATCAACTTAACTCAGAGATCAGTTCACTGAATTCCAACAGGGAAACATAATGAAGCCTGAGCAATTGAAAATAAATGGAATGTTAAAGCAAGTTGCAATTTCCAACAGTTTCTGCCAGCTCAATTGTGATTAATTCCAGCCTCCCATTTGTTTCAGAATGTATGTCCAATAGCACCAATTGAAATGACTAACATTCATATCAACAAATGGACAAGGTGTATGCATTCCATTATGATAGAAAAATATTAAAGTATTTGTACAGAAAAACAGAGGATACCTCTTCTAATTCTTCAATAATGTCTGTATGAGTATTTTTCTTTAGAGACGCAAACTTTTCACGCGACTGCCAAAGGAACAAAAGTAGGAATCAGTATCACCAAAACCAACCTCTAAATTTTTTACAAGTGATTGAAATACTATGATAAATTTTTTATTTCCATTCTGAAGTGCCAAAATATGGGTCATCCGTTGAATTTTTACAAAACATAAGCATTTCATATACAATTGCAGGAAGAAGATTCAACACTAAATCCAATACTCTCCAAGGTTTTCTATACATGCTCGACTATTTCTTGCAAGAGAAACTTCAAATTAGGGCTACTTCCCTTGTCCAATTTTGTCAAACAACAAACTGGTTGAGAGAAACTTACTGCAATGATCTGTTTAGAGTTGACAATCATAATTCATTAAGGTTGAGGAACAAATTTAAAATTGTGCAAAGATCAGGGGCCAAGAATTCAATTACAAACTAATATGCCAATGAAAGCAGCAGTGTTGCACCAATACAAAGAACAAATATAATGTTGCTAAGAGCCATAAGAGCCTTAGGAAAAAAAATTCCTTGAAATAGTTGGGCAACTATGGCAACAGTGCCACTATGATTGAAAAAAAAGTGATTGAAATCTTATGAATATTAATGCAAGTTACTGTTTTCCTAAACTTGATATAATCTACACTTAAATAAGTTTTCTACCTAAAGATTTCTCTAGTGAATGATTCTTTTTGTTCACATTCCTACTTTTACAGTCCCCTTAACCAGGACAGCAGAAAGGTCAAATCCAACACCAAAATTTCAGCACTGCAAGAGAAATATTGGCCTGTGATGCACAATCATGAAATCACCTTTTTCACCTGTTCATCATCATTCAAAAAATTACATGGGAACCCTTTAGGGCCAATTTTCCTACACCCAAAAAATTTGAACAATCTTATTGCCAGAAGATCAAAGCCGCCCTGGCAGCTTTTGAAAATGCATGCCTCTCTGCACAAATGTAATATCAAACTGCATAATATAAATTTTCAAAGAACTTTCTGGCTTTTAGTTTAAATATTCTAATGGTGCTGTTGGATCTTTAGAAATAAAAGTTAGGCTGTAAAGAAGTGAATAGTGAGAGAGGAGGAAAATGAGCGGAAAATTTCTTGAAATTCTGAATTTTCCCTTACACAGTTAGAATCTTAAGATTAAGATAATTGACTTAAGTATCAATTTACTACATCAACTTGCAACCAATGGACAATTTGCCCAAAAATTAACTTAATAATCAATCTACCCTTAAGACTTATTAAATTTGATCAATTTACCCAAATTTTGTTGCTCAGTCCTTCAAATTCATATGCAAAAATGCTTATTAATTTTTACAATTGGGGTAAATGGACCAAAATTAACAAGTTCATGAATTACTTGATCATAAATTTAATTTTGGGTTAAATTGACCACCAGCTGCAAGTAGATGTATTAAATTGATACTTATGTCTAAGATAATTTTCCTCTGATTTTTTTCTCCTCCCACTTCCTTTACGGATATAAAGATTCAGTGTGTATTGCTTTACTGGGAAAAAATTATGCGATGAAAAGGTAAAGATTCCTTTGGTGATTAAATATGTAAATATGTTTTTTTTTGAAATAGAATTATCTATTAGTAAATAAATTTTTTAAAAATAAATAATAAAATAAAACAATAATTATTTTATTAGAAGAGTGTTAATAAAAAATACACTAGATTAACTTTTAACCCCATAAATGGTTAGCCCATTAACAAAAACTGTTCACTCAACAAGGGAAAAGGAGGTTAACTATTAGCCCCTTGATTGTTAATCCTTTAACCCCCAACTACGTAGAAACTCATAAAAAGAGAAAATTGGAAAAGAAGAATATTACGTAGTTAGCTCCTCAAGATCATATGTATTTCCTTCATAATTCTTCCTAATTTTATTCTATTTTGTGCACCTTATATTGGCATCTACTCTAAAAATCCATTTCTGCAACAATGTTCAATCTGAATAAAATACCATATGATGTCATAATCTTTTGGACTATCTAATACTATTAGCTAGAAAGACGTAAAAGTTCATTGTTAGGAGATCACTTATAGCACCACAAGTAATTCCATCCTAAAGACCGTCCTCCCCTAATTATTAACCTGTTGAACATAAGCAAAAAGAACAAGCTGTACCACAGCTAGCATATTCTAGTAGGATGACAACACACTACCCCACCAAGGTACCTAGAGCACCAGATTCATGGATCCAATTATCTTTTATTACAGATAGAAGCTTTTATACAAAGATCGATGAAAACTTAAAAGCTGTTAAACCCACACGAAAGTAAGCAACACATGAGAGGTCCACTAGTGTATCACAGAATCCCATTAGCATATGAAGGCCCTACACATCAGAATGTACTAGACCAAAATTGTCTGAAACAGCTGCCACCATTGCACATTCTAAAAAACAATCATTCGAATTGGAAATTTTCGAGGTAAATTAGCTATAGACTCTAGTGAAAAGTGATGATCCATAATGGATTTATCCAATATTTAAAACCATGATATAGACAATAATCTTCATTTACAACCATGCCAAAACAAATTTTAGCATTTTAATCATTTTATTTTCAGCAAAAGAACTCTTTTAATCAGTAATACCTGATCATAAGCATGGATAGCTTTGTCAAAGCGTTTACGAGACTCCTATAGGAAAAAGAAAAAAAGAAGAACTCATCAGTTTATAATCCTACCTCCCAAGGTATAGTCAACAAAAGATGTTATGGTTGATAAGAAGCTATTTATCATCAACTTGGTCTTAAGTTGCACACTGCATCTCATGCCATTGATTTCAACTTGAAGGACTATCATAAAATATATACAAATGCAGAATCAAGCACCTTAGCATTTTGTAGATCAACATCCATAAAGTGCACCAATCGATCAATTAGCACATGCTCTACCTGTAATAGAGAAAAAGTCACAAGCTGGATAAGGAAAAAAAAACGTTGAATGAAATACCAAAGTAAACAAGATCATTCCTTCGAGATTACAATGATAATACACTATGCATCAATTGTAAGAAAATATCTCAAAAGTATTTCTACAAATTTTACAAGGTATTTTGTCACAAAAAAACACTAAAATAACAGTTTAAGTGTGCCGTCAATGATGCACACGATGGCAAAAAGAATTATGTCTGCTGTCATTAGATGCAGTTGTTTTCTTTCACAATCAAGTACGTATCATATGCTCGCCATTTCAATTGCTAAATGCAGTTATTTTCAGTGTGCATATATCTTTGTGTGCCATTTTATTCTTCAATGGATGTTGCTATGAAGAAGATTGAGTGGCTATGTAGAACTTTTTTATGGAAGGAAAGCATTGATTGAGGTAAAGGCACTCTTATTGCAGGGCTAGTTGTGTTATTTTAAAAAGTACAAATGGCTAGGGGTAGTCTTATGTTCAAAAGAAGGAAAGACTGCTAGTAGTAAAGGATTTGGCAATTCAAGGTAAGGCAATGGTAACAAAACATATTTAAGTAGGGAAAAAACGTTCCTTTTATGCATGATAGATTATTTGGAAATTGGTATAGATTTAGCTATTGGGATGTAACTAAAATGGGAGTAAAGGATTTGGCAATTCAAAATAAGGCAATGGTAAGAAAAGATATTTGAGTAGAGAAGCTCCTCTTGTGCAAGTTAGATTATTTGGAAATTGGTATAGATTTAACTATTGGGATGTAACCAAAATAGTTTCTAGCCAGTTGGGAGTGGAGGAATCTAGTGAAGTGAGGAAATACAAGGATATATTGAATTTAGTATGGAAAACAGGAAAAAAGTGCTGCTTTCTAGTATGATCCGCAGATTTCCAGTCAGTACCTTGCTTATGGTTATATCCCAAACATGCACATGTTGTTAAGGCATGGAGAAGGGATAGAGCAGGTCGCCCTAATGATGATGTGACTTTGGAGACCTAGGATTTAATAAAAGCTAATTACTTGTTAAAAACGGAAATTACACAGTTAGGGAAGTCAATGTTAGTAATGCTTGGAACCATTTCATAGGTGCACTCTGTTATGAACCCTGGATAAGGATAGAGTCACAGGGCGATGACCTTCAGTTAAAGGTTGATTCTTTTTAGAACGGCTTCGATGTGGCGCTATGGTTGTTGTTGGAGCTCAGACAGGGAGATTCACCTACCTGCGAGCTCGGAAGAGAGCTGCCTATCTTATTAATAAAAATTCTTCTATTTAATTTTATTCATGCGGCAACAGCCTATATATATATTACATAGCCTGAAGGCAAGAATCCTAATTAGGGTTGGACTAGGAAAACAAGAAAACAATAAATAAGGAACCTATACTGAATAGGAAAACTAAACCTATTCTAATTAGGAAAACTGGAACTTAACTAAATAGTAAAAATAATACTTAAAAACTATTCCTTGGCTGCTACTGCTGTTGCCTTTTTCTTGAAATACCCTTTTCCATAGGAGTCTATAACACACTCATAGGATAGTTGGTTGGGGAAAACTTATATGGGGATCTGTCAACATTCCTACACAGTTTAATAGGTTGGATGGCCTGCATGATAAGCTTAAAGCAAGAATACACGAGTGGAAGTGTGACTGTAATTGTGATTAGAGGAATGTAAAGCATTTTTTAAATTAAGAATTTCCAAAGGTGTATAGAGAACAATTTTACAAGCTTCTTTAATCAACAGTTGGTATTTTTCCTGGCAAAAGGGAAATAGATTGGTCAAGTCAAAAGTGTGAGAAGAAGTCTGATGTGAAAGATCTCTAGATTAGCTTTATTGCCACTATATATGCTATATGGAGGGAAAAAGCTCCCATAATATTTCAACAGCAACAGCTTAATAGCACAAACGTGATCAGCAACATAATTCTACATTTTGATTAAGTTTAGGAAAAAAATGAGTTATTCATGTTAATATAGAGAACTTATGTATCGTTGGCAACCCAAGAAATATTCCCTGTATTCAGGATATATTCATTTTAGTTTTAATGCAATAAGGTTTCGTTTGGCTTACTTGGCTAAAAGAAGACTTATTTATTATAATATTATAATTCTGGAGCTGAGAGAA
>CANYLF011608032.1:0-13734 GCA_948193215.1 Bocquillonia castaneifolia | reverse complement strand
AAAACTCATTTGTAAAGGTTGAAGATAGCCTTAGAAATCTTCATTGTAAAGGTAGTGAGATAGCCTTGTAAATCTCACATTGTAAAGGTTGGAGATAGCCTTGAAATCTCCATTGTTTTTTTATTTGTGGTTAGTGGAACTCCAAAGAGTGTCTTTGGGAGAAGTGGACGCAGGTCAAGTTGGGACCGAACCACTATAAATCATGTGTTTGATTCTCTCTTCCCTACTCTCTTTAGATTTTCATAGTGATTTATGCTTGATTGAATTTGGTTGCTTTAGTTGCTTGTTTTATTTGTTTGCTTAATTATTATTTATTTTGTTTTTCAATTAGTTTAATTGCTATTGTATTTAACTAATTGAATTGCTTCCGCTATTTGATTGAACATTTTAATTGAGCATTTACGTCTATTTTTTTTCTATTCCACACCAATTCACCCCCCTCTTGGTTATTTCAGGCTTCGATCTGCCCAAACCCTAGTGATTGGAGGCACGTGAAGGTGCGAGTTGGTTTCCCCTTTGTGTTGCAAAGCTTTTCTAGAGGTTCTGGTGGCCATTGGTTGCCATCAACGACGACGCGTGAAGCCCATGAGTCACCGTAGGCAGTGGCCAGTGGGCCTCACCCTAGAAACCTTTGATGATAATTTTTAAAAATAGAGAAAATTATTTTTGACAACTTTTGTAAAGGTCGAATAGTGAAATTCCTTGTAGATTTTAAATTAAGAATCCCATAAGTAAATAGGCGGTATATGTAACTCCTAGAAATATGTGAAAGACAGTAGAAAAAATATTTTAGGCTTTAAATGGATTGCTAGGAAAGTAAATAAATAGAATTAGGTCAGAAATGAATTTTAGATAATTTATTTGAATTATAAATGTATAATTAAGTGGTATTTTGTATATTAACCATAATTAATGGTTAATTAATAATAATAAATAATAAAGGAATTGAATAAGAATTTTTGATTATGAAAGTAAAGTATTTAGATTGATGGTGAGTAAGTATAAAGATGTTGATATTGAATTTATTATACAAGTGGGATAATAAATTATTATGAATAAGGAATTTAAGAAAATAAAAATAAAAGTAAAGTGAATGCTGAGAATTAAGATGTATAATTAGTTGTTTGGTATGTATATATGTGTGTGTGTGTGTGTGTGGAAATTAATGACTATTGTGATGAGAGTATGAATTAGTTATATATATATATATATATATATATATATATATATATATATATATTTATGCTAATTTTATAAAATGTAAAATGAATTTTATACAGAGAATTAACTTTTATGATAAAGAATTAGAATACATTATGTTATATGATATGAGGAATGGAATTGATGATGGTTATGTTGAGCTGATATGGAATTCGATAAATTATTATATTATTGAATTGTGGTTGATTATATTGAATTCTGTGATATTGGACTGTATTGGTTGTGATAGTAAATCTGAGTACTCATGGTAGGCCTGGTGTGTGGAAATGGTTGTAGAAGTGAGTTTTCATTGCAGGATGGGCTCCACTTCGGTGGAGAGATGTACATTTTATAGGGGAGGTTCTACCAAATTTTGAGTTGAATTTTCTCTTGAAACGTGAAATTGAGTTTAAACGATTATAATAATATAATTCGTTATATCATTAAAACTATAATTAGTTAATAGGATGTTTTGAATAGAATTCTAGAATTTCCAGAACTATAATATTATTATGTTATTCTAAATCTTTGATATTATTATTTTATTTTATAGAGTCGTCCAATGGTCGAGGCGGGGCCAGTAGCTCGGGAGCGCACAGAGGCGCGCTTTCCACCTTTGAGTAAATACCATATTTATAATTTGCTTGTAGAATTTAGTTTATTCTATCATATTATCATTAGCATAATATTCATATCGCATTGCATATGCATTAATTTATAATTACTTAATATCATAAACATAAAGATATATTATACATTATGCATACTCTGTATATGTTGTATATATGTTGCTATGTGTTTGCGGATGGAGGATAGCCATAGAACGAGCTACTTGGTGAGTGTCACCAGGCTGTGCACTCAGGAGTCAAGTACGTATTATGGTTTGGGTTAAGGATGGGGCTTGCTTGGTTATTGTTCACAGGTGCTGATCCTTTATTGATTCTCGATAGTTGTAGTTTGCTCGGTTGTGGTTCTTTAACGACTGCTATCTCAAGTGTCTGGGCTTGCTTGGTTATGGTTCTCGGGCGCCAGACGAATATGTTGGATTAGGAGAAACGAGTGGACTAAGAGAGCCTAAATGGCTGTTGGGGGGGGGGGGGGGTGTTTAGAGGCCCATTTGGTGTTCTACCTTAATCCTCCTCCTTTCTGTGAATTGTTTGAACATTATAAGGATGCTTGCATGTATATATATTACTCCCTCCATCCCATTTTAGAAGACCCATTTCATCTTTTCTCATGTCCCATCCAAGAAGACCCACTTACATTTTCAATGTACTTTTTAGCTAAATCTTACATTTTTACCGCCCTTACAATTCTAAAAAGACATTTTATTATTCTTAACACAATTTACAAGACATTCATTAATAAGGGCAAATAAGAAAAAAAATAAAATGTATTTATCTCTTCTTAATATGTGTGAAAAGTGACATGGGTCTTCTAAAATGGGATAGAGGGGGTATATAATTATCTATATTGTGGATGGAGGGGGTATATAATTATCTATATTGTGTGACCACTTGCGGATTAGGTTGTATCTCATAAATATGTTGTAGATTCACTCAGTGAGGTTTGACTCACCTCAATCTATTTTTTTTCAGGATTCCTATGATCAGACTTCACCTTCTCGTACTTTTCACCGGTCTTCTTCTTCACCGGCTCTATTATGTCGGATCTGATGTTATGTATGAACTGTTATTATACTCTAGAGCTGCAGTAGTAGCATGTTTGTGTAGGATGATGATATCTGTCATGCCAGATGTGAATTCTATTATGCTTGTTATTATGATTTTTATTGCCATTGTATGTGGATGTGGTGGTTATGAACATGTGATGAAATGTAATGGATATGTTATGGAAACGCAGCCTGAGTGGCTCCAGCTTGAAATGCTGGTTTGAAACTGTTATGACAGATGAAATGTTTATGAATTATTATGTTCAGATGATGTCATCTATTGTATGTTGTGGACATATTACTGTGTTTATCAGGTGTTAGGCTTGCTATGGGTTCCGATAACTAATTGCTTTCCTGTTCCCTAACGCTGGTCACGTACCTAGGGGGTTGGGTCGTGACATTAAAATTAATAAATTGAAGATAAAATACTTTTAATCATAAAATTGATAGTTAACTATAAAATTATTCTAATAGTGATTTGTTAATTTCTATGTGATTACAAGAAATAAATCTATACCAATATTTATCGAGATTTTTGTATATATGATGAAAGTATAATTCTAGGATAAATTAAGTAAAATATTTACAGTTGGCAAAGTCCTTCTAGTTTTAAGAGAGAGGTATCGAGTTCGAGCCTCACATTTACTAGGAGAAGGCAAGGGGCTTAAATGGGCTATAGTTGGGCGCCGACTTTCTCGTAGTGGATTAATTTGGGTCCAAAGGGTCTGAGATACCGCTGTAAGTAATAACTATGTAAAAAAAGTAAAATTTGAAACTAACTTGCATATATGGTTAATAATAGGTAATCCTCTTTCTAATTTTCAATTTATATATTTTTATTTTTCATTAATAGTTTATATACTTTACACATCTAAATTAACTACATATTTTTTTAAGGTTAACCTTATTTTGTATTTTATTGACTTAATTATGGTATAAATAATTTTAGTTTTTAATTAATTAATTTTTTTGATAGGTATTGCCTACAGTGGTATCCCAGGCGCTTTGGACCTAGACTAATCCATTGCGAGGGAGCCACCGTCCAGTGATGGCCTATTGGAGCCCCTTGCCCTCTCCTAGCAAAGGCGAGGCCCGAACTCGAGACCTCTCCTTAAAACCAGAAGGACTTTGCCAATTGTACCAACCTTCGCTGGGACAATTAAAAATGGATAGAATTTAATTAATCTTTCTTATATTTATGACCATTGATTTTATTGAAATATATTTGTAAATTGATTAATATTTTTTAAAGATATAATATTTTGGAAAAAAAATCTAATATGATTTTTAATTTTATTATAGTATTTCTACATTAGATTGGACATTGTGTACTATATAAAATTAAAAAAAGTAGATAATTATAGAACATATTAATATTGTAAAAATATTCAATTTATAAAAAAATGGGAAATATTTAGACAATCTTAAAATTTTAAAAATTATAATATTCAACTTTATGTTATAATATTTTTAATTTTTAAATTTCGTATGTATGATATATTTCATAAAATAATTAAAATTTTATTAAATATTAAATGAGTATACATGAAATTTTATTTATTTAAAAGATGTAATTAATAATTTTAGTTTTATTTCAAGAAAACGTATTTAATATTTATTTTTATTTAATATTTTTATTCATATATAAATCATTTATCATTGACCTATATATGATATATTTTCAATGATTGCATAATTTTTCATAATTGTTTTATAAAAATAAAATATTTGCGCGTAATGCGCAGACTTCCAACTAGTATATGTTAAAAGGTATTAAATTTTGAGATAATTACTTAAATTGTTATTTTTATTTAGTATTAATTATTTTAATTAATAAAATATGTTATTGATTTAAAGATAAGTAAATAGGTACTTACTACTAGATGTAAGTTTTAATTACATGAATAAAAAATATCACTTGAGAAAATTGTGGAAATTCTCTAGACCGAAAGTAGTAAGCCACAAACAGTCTTAAAATTTATAATGTTTTACCGATTAAGTCCTTATCAAATTAAAAATATAAAATAAAGGGTAAATTACAATGACCCATGAGGTATAATTTATTACACCCGTTTACCACTGAGTTTTATATATTATACAACCCTCTTAGGTTTTAGTTAGTTTTATATATTACCCCATGACTTATATTTCTATTTTATTACTTTACCCCTCCAATTTTATACATTATATTTTTATCTCATTTTGACCTTTATTAATTTTTACATGATTTTACACTAAATGTATAAATAAAATAAAAACAAATTGTACTCAAATTAATTACTAGTTTAATAAAAAAACCAAACTCTAGAATCTTACTAATAATAAAAAAATAAACGAGATAATTTTGATAATAATAATTAAATTGATTGTAAATCAAATAATTTCATTAAAATCAATAAATAAAAATGTTGTAATACTTAATAGAAGAGTATATTTATCTTTTTAATTTAATTAGTTATAAAATAATATGAAAAATATTATAATTTACAAAAGTATAATATATAAATTTTGAGGGTAAGCCAATAAAGTGAAAATATATCTTAGGGGGTAGTTTTTTTTTTTTTTTTGATAAGAAAAAAATGGAATTTTTTTAACAGCAAAATCCAACAGAGGACGATAATAGTTTTTTTTATAAGTGGTTAATAATATTAAAAGAAAAATAAAAGGTCAAAGATTACAAAGAATTAGGAAAAAAAGGAATCCGGGCATCTAACTATATCATCTCACGGATAAAGAAACATTAGGATATTTACATTTGAGCAAATACATAGCTGAAACGTCTAACACGTTCCTGAGAATTCAGGCCTTGCGAGAAACTCCAAGGTTCGCCGGAACTGAAAAGAAAAAGACTTGGGGGTGGTCCCCGGGGGATAACTCCGATGATCAAGTTAGTAATGATTCTTAGAGTATAATTAGTAGCTTTAACTCCGATGATCAAGTTAGTAATGATTCTTAGAGTATAATTAGTAGCTTTTATAGGCTGTTAATAGCTTAGAATTAGATTAGATACCTGAACCTCTTGCAGGCAAGGGTTTATATAGTGGTAAAATTCCTTTAGGGTAGGAACTCCTTATCAAGACTAGATTAGGAATCCTTGGACTGTTGGGAGTCCTTATCTTAGCAGGCAAGTCCCCCTTGACTTATATCACAAGGTTTCAAGACAAATGTGGGTGATCATGAGCCCATTTTTGAATTGGGCCCTTGGACCTAGTTATGGTGATTCGTATCACAAGCAGTGCTAATGTCTCTAACTTAGCAATGGGTGAGTTCCTGAGTTTATTGGCTCTAAATTTGGACTCAACTCTACTTGATAGATTTACACGTCTTCAGGGCGAAACCCTTAGCTCGACTATTCTTGACAGCAGATCAGTCTTAATAATTGACATTCGAAAAGACGTGACTTAGCATGACTGTCACGTGTTACGAGTCTTTATAGTTTCTAAGGAAATAAACCTTTGGTTTCCCTCGTTTCTCTCACTTCATCATTTTCAAATTTTGAAAGAACACAATCTTTGCAACTGCCTCCTTCTTGAAAACTTTACAACTTTTGACCTCTAGGAATCTGGCAACCATTTCTCCATCCATCATTAGACGTTTTTATTTCTACCGGCAAACGGTCTTTCGTGCTAGCAGGAACGCTTCAAAACAAGTAGGTGTTCTACCTTTTCGATTACTGCCTTTCTTCTTTGCTTGATGATATATCTACTTTTGATGAAACACCGACTGTAATTGATGATGTTAAGTGTATATAAACTAATATTCAGTGAAAGTATATCCACTTTATCTGAACTGATTTCGATGCCTTGTTGTTATTTATTGTTGAATCTGTGACACCGTTTGCTTGCCTTAACTAATTTTTGATGTCTTACTGATTTGGTTGTTCCCACCAAGTTTGCAATTATTTAATAAAAGTACTTGATGCATTTGCTGTACTGGTTATGATTTTTTTGTATTTTCTGCTTTGTGACCTTAGGTTTTAGGTTGTTGAAGGTGATTCCATCTTTAAATTTGCCACCCTCTTCATCTTCTATCTCTTTCGGCCTCCCCCAACCACCAGTAATTTTCATTTACTTTGACTCAAAAAACCCTAACCCTGTGTATTCAATTTCCTGTTACGAGTCTAGTTGTGTAAATCAGCATTCTCACCGCCGTAAAAACACTTCCAAAGCTTCTACTCCTCATAAATCACATCCGGAACCACTAAATCTGACACCGCTTACAATGGTTCCCCCTTTGCTAGAATTAGATTCGCAACCCTTCGTATCTAGGGCTATCAATAACATATCATCTTCATAAAGTAAGAGTAACTTAGGGTTTGCCTCTTTAGATTTTCCCAATCAGAGCTTTAAAATTAAACACATGGTGAGTAAGCCTATTAAGGACAGTGTTGATCATCACCCTGCAAAGTGCGTAGAGTTTGATCTAGCACTTTTTGAGTCTAGATATGGGGGATTACCAAAAGAATATAGCGTTAGGCTCCCTAATAAAGGTAGCTATGCCAACCAAACCTTAACAATCAATTGACAAATTGTTTATAAGGAGTGTATGGAGAGTGGACTTAGATTCCTTTTAGATTCGTCACTCCAAAAAATTTTAGAAGATGGCCAATGTCCCTTGAGCAAGCTTCACCCTAATTCTTACAAACTATTCACGGTGAACCTCCTCCTATTCCAAAGAAAGAAATTTAAACTCACTCTAGAAATATTCTGGAAGTGCCTATAGTATGATCGAGAGGTTAGGGGTTTCTAAATATATTGCCTTTTAGGCCTCTAAAAACCGGTTTGAGGGATTAAAGAATCACTTAAAATGTTGGAGAAACAATTTCTTCATCATCACCTGTTCAAAGGGCTGGGGTAGGATTCCAAATGGTTGGTCTATTCCTTTTATCAAACCTAAAAAAATTAAAGAGCTGGATTTTACCTCTACTAGAACTGCTCAGTACAACACCCCAAAATCCATTTAGAGGTTCTTCTAAAAGGCGAGCTGTTCGGAGAACAATTTGAACCAAACAAAAAATCTTCTCCACTACCCTTAATGGATGAGTCTGATGAAGAAGATATGGATTTTGATGTGGGCGATCCTAGTACATCTAATTACGCTGGTATTTTCCTTTCTTTTACTCTTATTTACTTATACTTATTTTTATTTGTATAGATGCCAAGGCTAAACTTTGCTGCTTTAATGGCACCTGCTCCAAGGGTGGGGACCAATACTGAGATCGCCCTCGAGACTACCCGTCACACAGTCCAAACAACTGAAATCCACAAGCTCGGCCAATAACCTTATCTGTGCAAGAGACCTCATTACTGGAGGCAGAAAAGATCCAAGAGCTAGCTTTAAAGACGAGAAAGATTGTAAAGACTGAAGCTAAAAAGGATAAAAGTATATCCAATAAGGAAAATAAACAATAAGGAAAGAAACATACGTGATTGATGTAAACAATAAGAAGAGAGAGAAAATAAACAATAAGGAAAGAAACATACGTGATTGAAAATAACAATAGAAAAGCCAAAAAAAACTCATAACTGAGGGATGTCAAGCCTTCCTGTAAGTAAAATTCAATCTACTGCATAAAGTGGATTGTTGTCTGTTGGATCTGGAGTTCTGCTAATCTTCACTGTAAGTGCTCTAAATCCTTTTTATTATCAATTTTTTGTTGTTTCCATGAAATTGTTATGATTTCCATCTATCATATGCATTGAAATATCCATCAGCCCCATTTTGTCGTGAAAATTGTTTTGAACGTACGTACCGTATTTTTTGCATTTTTCATTTGACTTTTTTGTTGATTCTTAACACATTTATGTGTTAGATTTATTTAATTAAAGTTTTTCAAGGCATGATCATGTGATTATTACTAATTGTTTATGTTTTTTATTCAATTTTGCCTGTTTTCAATGCATTGTACGTGATTTTTCCAATTTTCTTGTTTTGATGATTTTGATTCTAGAAGTTGTTTTAAATCATGTTTTATGATATTATTAAATTATTCAAATATGTTTTAATTAAAATCAAAGTATTTTAATTGATTTCAATTGGTTTTAAAAATTATAGTATATTGCACGTTCATTTCAATTTCCATTGAAATTCACTATTAATCATTTAAATGCTATGATTTTGTGTTTTATTGCTCTTATGTATGTTTTATGGCATCTAAATAATTTCTAAAATGATTTTGTGCATTGTAATTGATTTTAGTTGATTTCCATGAAAAGCCAGTGCATTGCATGTTTACTGTAAGTTATGAACATGATGTATATGATTGAACTGCATGCTATTATGAATGTTTTTGTTGTTTAGAGATTGTTTTGATTTGTTTTGAATTGCTATAACATGATTTGAATGGCTTGAATATGTTTTGTGAAGATTCATGAAGGCTATGCATTGTATGCTTACTGTAAGTGCTAAATGAATGTTGTTTGATTGTTTAGTTGCATGCTAGGTTGGGTTGTGCCATATAGATGCATGTTTTAGGTTGTTTGCATCATGCATTTGTGTTTTGGTTGAGTTTTCTACCAATTTTTGAGGTTTGGTAAGCCCGAAAGTTGCATTTTTCTGCATTTTTCGCTCTCCCCTGCATGTGTGTGTGGCAACGCCACTAGAGGGAGTGGGTGAGACCCAAAGAGTGGTGTTGAGCCTCGATGCCATTCCCAAGAGTGGTATTGGGTGTTCACTAGAGCAAAGAGTGGCGTTGGTTTTTGGCATGGCTTCCCTAGTGCTTTACAACTTCTGTGTATAAAAATTTCACGTGGAATGTAGCGAAAAGGTAAGTATTCTAACCTTCTTTTATAAGAATTAGGTGAAATATGCATGAAATGAATCTAATAAACTAGGTAATCTATAGGTTAAAAGGGTAGCAACCTAGGTTGTGTTGATGTGTTGTGGTACTTGCTTTCACTGTTTGTATGTAATTCTAACTAATTATGGCTTGGTAATGTAAAATTAACTCTTGTTTGTATAGAAACTCACTTATGCATGCTTAAATGTTGTAAAAGGTAGGTGCATATTTGTGTGTTTTATCTTCTTTAAGTAGTGGAAACGAAGGTAGATATAATCCTATGAGTTCCTTGTAAAGAATCACGCCTTAAGAATGCATAAGTTCGATCTTGGAATCTCTGTGTTTTTGGTGTCTTATGCATTCTTAAGTAAATCAAGACGCTCACCAATTTCTTTTCCCGATGCCTATTCAGGTGGCAACTCACACTATTAGCTCCCGTATGCTAAACGCACAATGTCGCGGTCGTCGCATGACTTGGTTCACTAAGGTAACCCCTCTTTATCCATGGTTTGGCGACTCCACTGGAGATGACAGACTTATAATTCATGTGATTTAAGCAACTCATTATCATTATATCCAACTCTAGTTTCCTTGCATTGCATTCTTGCATTAAAACACCCTACCTTGTGGGTACCAATGGTCAAGCTGCCTATGATTTACAAATGCGCACTTCATAGGAGGTGAAATCAGTGACTACCACTCATAGATGGAATTGTCCTACTATTTCTTACCATCCTAGTTATTTTTAATGGGTGATAGTTAATGGGAAATTCTAAGCTGAATGTCCTACCATCACTTGAACCTTTTTTGAAAGAGGGAGATGGTTAATGGGAGTTCACCTTCTATGGGAACCTTCTTTAGCTGAACCCACTGAAGCCATGTAATGGCCCTAGCAACTTCCACTAGGATTTACCAAATGTTGTTTGCTTATGTGATGCCATGAAGCCATTATTTTGACTTGGTCTAGTGTTATTGCCCTTGAATCAAACTTCTAATTGCTACCTATGGGGGTGTCAAATGTTAGTCTAATTGTACCTAACTAATGCAGCCCTACAGCATAGGATTAGTTAGGGTTAGAGAAGAGTGACCTTGACTACTACCTATGTTTAAGGGACGTTGGTGCATCGATCTAATTATACCTGATTGATGCTAAAATGACCCCAGAATACGGGAAACATCAAGGACTCGCAAGAGCAAGGACCTGGGATAAGGGGCGTGCATACTACGTCGGCAATAGCATCCCTTATTGATGCAACGGCCCAAACCAATTCTTATGAATCTTGACTTGCCAAATAAATATGTGTATGGGAATAATAAGTTTGGAAGGTCTACCACTTGGTAGTATGTGTGTTTGACTAACATTTGCTTCTTGTGTCCTTTTATTTTGTGCATTCATGCATACATGCATTCCTTGCATACACATGACATTGCATGCTAACCCTTTGTTTTGCAGCAACATGCATCCTCCTAAGAGATTGCAAACCAACCAACACCCATCAACACTATGGGAAATGATTCAGACTGCAGTCCAAAAGGCCCTAGAAGCTGAAAATCAAAGGGTGCACTATATGGCTCCATCGTTACCTGGAGCACCATTACCAGTTGGCTTTAAGATGCCCGATTCCATAGAAAAGTACGCTGGACTCATCGACTTGGCACTTCACATGATGAAGTTCAATGTCATTTTGCAAGCCATGATGCTTTCTCCTGCTCAGCAATTGAGGGCATTTCCTTTGTCTTTGCAAGGACCTACTCTGACTTGGTATTAGACATTACCATTCGAGACCAAGAACAACTCACAGCTATTGATGGCAGATTTTGGAGAGTTCTTCCGCCCCAACTTGGGTGATATAGTGCCATTTATGCCGTAAACCATAGCGATGATTGATAGGAGGAAATCATTATCTGAGAACTTTGACTACTTGTACGAGAAAAGGCTGATTATCCTAGAGGTAGCCGATCCTCGTACCTTGACACCACAATGGGGGCCAGATGCTTGGAAATACTGCAAGTATTGTGTTTGCTTGGGGCATGATGCTGATCATTGTGGAGTATTAAGGGAAGCCATGAATGTTATCATCGCCAGGGACAAGTTGGAAGAGCGAGAGCTAGGGAGATACTATTGACTTGACGTTCCAAGAAGGAGGGCAATCCCTAAAGGAGATCTATACCAAGGAATTCGCACAGATGCTGCTCTTGACTTATTTGGCCAATTGATCACTAGAGGCCTTATCGAGCTGAAGCAACATACCGGACCTCATCCTGACAGAGACATTCCCTACTGTCAATTCCATTGCCATATTGGGCATTACTTAGAAGAATGCACGAGCTTTGTTTTTGAGTTTCAAAAGCTGGTCCAACAAGGAACCATTATTGATGTTGGTGGAGGAAAATGGGGGTTTGCTGATGAATGGATGATCATAGAAGAACCACCTTTAGAAGACCCCAGCAGTTTGGAGTTCATACCAGATGAATGCCACTGGATGAAGGAGTGCTTAATGAAATATCATTTGGAAGAAATACCAGAATTGCTTAAGTTCATAGAAGAGCAACGAAAGAAAGGGTTTGGAAAAGACAAGGGCTCAGATGACATGGAGGATTGAGATCTCACTAGAAAGACCAGAAAAGCTTCATAGACTTAGGAAACCTTCCTTTTGTTTGTTTGTTTGTTCTTCATTCTTAGGAATTAAATTATTCATACTGTTTTGCAATTTCCCTTAAATAATGAAAATAAAAAGCTTTTCTGTTATCCTTATCGATTTTGTTTTTGTTTCCAAAGTTAATGATATTACTGCCAATTTCACTTACTTGTGTGATGTTTTACCTGATGGCACTGTGCATTACATGGATCATATTATAAGTATTTTTGACATTAATTCTATACAAACACATTCTATTAACATTGGCACAAAAGATAATCCAAAGGAAATAATGCTTGCATGTGATATTACTGCTAATGAGAGTGAAAAATTTTAAAAAATATTAAATAAAAGAAAGATAGTATTTGCATGGTCATATGATGATATGCCAGGAATCAACAGAAGCATCATAGAGCATCACATCCCTACAGATCCAAGCAAGAAGCCAGTCAAGCATAAGCTATGAAGACTTAGACTAGAATGGGCCAAACTCATCAAAGAGGAATTAGAAAAGCAAATTAAAGCCAAGTTCCTTGAAGTAGTAAATTACCCCGGATGGTTAGCCAATATCGTCCCAGTTCTGAAGAAAGATGGAAGAGTAAGAATGTGTATGGATTATAGGGATCTAAACAAGGCATCAATGAAGGATGACTTCCCATTACCCCACCTCGATGTTTTAGTGGATAGTGCAGCCGCAAGCGCCATGTACTCCTTTACATATAGTTTCTCAAGCTACAATCAGGTTATGACGGCCCTCATAGACAAGATTAAGACAGCTTTCATCACAGAATGGGGTTTGTATTGCTACAACGTCATGCCATTTGGTCTGAAGAACGCGGGGCAACTTATAAGAGGATGGCCATAACCTTGTTTCATGATATGATGCACTAGGAGATTGAGGTTTATGTTGATGATATGATGGTTAAATCATCAACCAAGGATGGACACTTTGAAGCTCTAGATCGGTTCCTAGTCCGAGTTGAGAAATACAACCTTAGACTCAATCTTAAGAAATTTATCTTTGGAGTTACCTCTGGAAAGCTCTTTGGACACATTGTGAGTCAAAAGGGAATAGAAGTAAATCCAGACAAGGTGAAAGAAATTCAAGATATGCCAGCACCCAAGACTGATAAGGAAGTTAGACGTTTCTTGGGGAAAATCCAGTACATCAGCAGGATCATTTCCAGATTAACTATGATCTGTGGGCCCATTTTCAAGCTGCTCAGAAAAGGTCAGAAGATAGAGTGGAATAAAAAATGTCAAGAAGCATTTGACAAGAACAAGCAATATTTAATGAACCCACCTGTAGACACTGAATTTTTGGATGCAGGTACGTGGAAGCGGCGCGGGAGCCCAGTGATGAATACGGTCTAGTTTGGACCACTCTGTTACCCAGTTTCTTGTAGAAATGAGCTGAAGAAAATAAATAAAAATTATTTTAAATG
>CANYLF011607818.1:0-13201 GCA_948193215.1 Bocquillonia castaneifolia | reverse complement strand
TCTCTACCAAATCCCACATGCCTGCACAGAGCTAAAATATGCATTACAGATCAGAAATAATTGTAGAAGGGAAGATACACCTACTCCACTCACTTTTACCTACATGGGTCCTTTCAATCAATGGACGATATTTGATCAAGCTCAGCCATCCTCTAGTAGCTCTCAGCCAGACATAATAATGCAAGATTCCTAGCCTGATGAGACTGAAGAGACTACACTCACTCTCTCACTTGCTCAGCCACAGATGCCACCTCAGTCTATTCAGCCTATGCCACCTCAGTCTACTAATATCCCATCAGCCTCCAATAATGAACCGAAAAGTCATTAGTACTCTTCTTTTTATGGTGATATTGACTCAAATGATGAAGAATGGCAGACATTGAACTTATCTCCTTCCCATCACATCTGGAGACAAGGAGAATCTTTGGGTCCCACAGTTTTACTTTTGTATAATTAAAGTCCTTGTTTTTGGTTTTATATCATTATCAGTTTGTATTATTGTAGTGTGTCCTGTAAGTTTCTTATTGGTTGTGTGCTGTGTAAGAATCCTACTCTAGGATTCCTTCTTATTTATAATAGTGAGGTTGTCAGCTCTATATAAGGAGCTTAGTTTGTATTTTGAAGACAAGGAGCCTTCCACTAAATAAAAATCCTATTGTGTGCTTTTAAAATATGTCTCTCTAATTTCTCTCTCTTCTTCTTCTGATCCTCTCTTGGCTATGAAATCTTGAATCATGATTTGTTCATCTAGTAATCCAAAAGAACTAGCTCGGCGGTCTCTTTAGATTCAGTCCAAAAGAACTAGCCTTCCTAGGTCAGGAGGACCGTGTCTTGGCTTATAGTTTGAGGATTGAATCTTGTCCTGAAAGCCTTGAGCTTATAGTATGAGGATTACTGGATTGAATAGCTCTCAAATGCCGAGCTAGTTCTTTTGGATTACTAGATGAACAAATCGTGATTCAAGATTTCATAGCCAAGAGAGGATCATAAGAGATAATGGGTTATTTTACCTAACTCCTGCAGAAGCTTCAAAGTATCATGTTGTTTTCATCCTCCACATGCCATACATTTTACATGCAAGAAACAAAGCTTCAACTCAGCACCCAGCCTATCACTGGAAGACTTTTCCAGCCTGTCTCTACCAAATCCCATATGCCTGCACAGAGCTAAAATATGCATTACATATCAAAAATAATTGTAGAAGGGAAGATACACCTACTCCACTCACTTTTACCTACATGGGTCCTTTCAATCAATGGACTATATTTAATCAAGCTCAGCCATCCTCTAGTAGCTCTCAGCTAGACATGATAATGCAAGATTCCTAGCCTGATGAGACTGAAGAGACTACACTCACTCTCTCACTTGCTCAGCCATAGATGCCATCTCAGTCTATTCAGCCTATGCCACCTCAGTCTACTAATATCCCATCGGCCTCCAATAATGAACCGAAAAGTCCTTGGTACTGTTCTTTTTATGGTGATGTTGACTCAGATGATGAAGAATGGCAGACATTGAACTTATCTCCTTCGAAGAGAAATAATAACATGATCACTCACTATAGATTTCACAT
The DNA here is from genome assembly GCA_948193215.1 of Bocquillonia castaneifolia. Lineage (NCBI taxonomy): Eukaryota > Viridiplantae > Streptophyta > Magnoliopsida > Malpighiales > Euphorbiaceae > Bocquillonia > Bocquillonia castaneifolia. Next base: position 11,628 of record CANYLF011607818.1, on the reverse strand, counting down.
TTTATATTTTCCTACTAATTAAGCCTAAATTAAACTTAATTAGCACAAAATTCACTCTTAATTAGTTTTGATTAATGCACAATCAAATGTAAGTAGTTGCGAGACAAGAAATCTTCAGGTCCATAGTTGGATTTACTTCGATCCACCCATTGGGTTTTGGCAAATCACACCTAGCAGTGAATTTTGATCTGATGGTCCACGAAAATAGAACCTTACCGATCAATATTACCTTAAGTGATGACAAGTTTTCCCACTAATTAGATTTACCATTTTTTTTTGTCAATTTTTGTATAATATAAGTTCTAATATGGTGACTGATTGAGATAATACTACAATCAGATGTTTCTTAGTGCCCACTATTCGGAAGAAGACATGGTGCTGAAACTTAAACCTAACAAGCCATCAAAGAAAGTTTAGGCCCTATCTTAATGTATGTGAATACTTTATTGGATTTAAATGACCCACTTTTTCTATGGGAAGATGTTAAATTATGAGTATAAGACTATATATATTAAAAACAACTGGACTTTATAGTTATTAGTAGGAAAATATGTTTGAAATGTTCAGGACGTTCCCCTTGCCTGAGTGTTGCCTGAGTTGTTCTAAGTCACCAGAACCTGCAAAACAAGGGCAGACTTGGGGTGGTCCCCGAGGTCTGACTCCGATGCTTAAGTTAGAGATATTCTCTTGAGAGTTATAAATGTATATGAATAAGAAGGCAATACCTGATCCTCTAAATGGCAGGGGCTTATATAGTAGTAGGAACAATCCCCTTAAGCTTAGGAATCTTGGTCCTAATAGGCTTAGGAGTCCTTCCTTTGCTGTTATGAGTCAGAGTCCCCCTAGAGTTAGGAACCCCCCTTGTGATGAGAGTCCCCTTTGACTTAGAATTCAATGTGTCAGGACATGTAAAGGGCTAACGTGAGCCTAGTATGCAATGGGCCCTTTAGGCCTTTTGGGCTTAAAGTAGTGATTTGTATCTGAACGATGAAATATAAGTATCAGGCAAAACGTTCAGCTCATAAGAGAGCGGTGAATGATGTGCAATCTCAGGTCAAATCTGCAGTGGATAAGGCAACTGCTGGGGCAGAGGCCGAGCTGAAGAAAGAGTAGGACAAGACCAAGTGAATAAAGAAGAAAGTGTAACAAAGAGAACACTGACGTCAAGGCCAAATTGCAAACACTAACAGAGAGGGCGGACCAATTGGAAAAGGAGAATGCTGACTTGAAGGCCAATGTTGAACCTTTGCAAGCAAAGAATACTCAGCTTGAGGGTGAATGCACCCTTCAACGTTCTCAAGTAGCTGAACTGGACTACTTAAAACGCTCTGTTGGTGGAACCCTTATCAAGTATCGGGCGAAGCTTCGTGATGCTGCATAACAACAATTTCCTGACTCTGACTTCTCCTTCCTGGATTCCATCTTTCCTGATGAGGTTGAGACGGACGAATAATCGCCTTTGTAATTATTTTCCTTTTGTGAACAATTTTATGTATTTCCCTTTGTAAAGTACTTAAACAACTTTTCTGTTTAATTTTTTTCTTCTTCATTCACCTTGCGTTTTTCTTTAATCATTTTGTAAGTTTTTTCTTTATTGTAAGGCACTGCTGTTCATTTTACATCTTTCTTTAACTTCTTATTAACCCTTTAGATATTCTGAGGGTCTTTATTGGATGGTTTTTCATTCACTCGCCTTGATTCGTGTCAAACCAACTTATGCTTTTGTCATGCAAAGTAAGAGTTGGAAACCACCTTAATTATATAATAAACTGCCCTTTAGATAATTATAAGGTCTTTATTTGCCTTAGTGCCTTAAGGTCATTTCTTCTACCATGAGATTGACTGTGCCTCTACCTTGGAGGTCTTAATAAGATATTTGCTTTTAGGTCGCCCTTTAATAAGAGGTCGTGCGTGAAAGGTCTTTGTAGCTTTTTGCATATTTGCCTTAGTTTTTTAAGGTCTTTTATTTTCGCATAGGGTTTATTATGCCTCGACATAAGAGGTCTTAGTGTGGCATTTTCCTGTAAGTCGCCTCTTAATAAGAGGTCGCCTTATTTTGATAATTACCTTTATCGTAAAAGGTCTTTTTGTTTTGATTCCTATCAAGCTAAATTTTAGCAAATGATAACTTTATTAAGCTTCTAGGGGATTTAAGTTAGGCTACCCTTTGCCTTACATTTGCTTGTTCATTTAAAAGAAGGAAAAAAAAACTTAAATGAAAATAAATAGATACCTCGGTTGCTATTAGAGGTTTTGTTGTTCCAGCTTCTATAAGGGATATCGACTCTCCTTAGCTATTGTAAGGTCTTTTCATTGGTGAAATTTTCTGAGGTTCTCCACATTTCATGATCTGGGGATTTCCTCTCCTGCGAGTGTTTTAAGCTTGTAAGCACCTTTGCCAATGACTTTGGCTATCTGGTAGGGACCTTCCCAATTAGCATGTAGTTTGCCAGTTTCTGATGTGGACACTTCACTCTTTCTGAGGACCAGCTTTCCCTCTTCGAATTTCCTTTCTCGGACTCGCCTATTATGAAACCGTGTCATTTTTAGTTGGCATGCCATCATCCTCAGGTATGCCTATTTTTGCCTTTCTGGCAATAGGTCTAAGTTTACTCGAAGCTCTTGTTCGTTAATGGGTGTGAGTTCTTCGGTCCTGAAGTTCCTTTCCCCAATTTCTATTGGGACCACTGCTTCGAAACCATAACACAGAGTGAATGGGGTTTCGCCTGTGAGGGGTCCCTTGGAGTTGTTCTATAGGACTATAGGGCATTGAATAGATGATCTACCCAACTGGTTTTTTCTTGTTCTAGTCTTTTCTTAAGTCCTTGAAGAATGATCATGTTAGCTGACTCTGCTTGTCCATTAGTTTGACGATGGTGAACTGAGGAAAATTTCTACTCAATTTGAAAAGCCTCGCAAAAGTTCCTAAATGCTTGAGAGGCGAACTGTGTGCCATTGTCCGTAATGAGAGTGTGGGGCATCCCAAACCTGCATATAACCTCTTTGAAAAAGAAGTCCTGGACCCTTTGAGATGTAATTGTTGGGACTGTTTCTACCTCAATCCACTTAGTAAAGTGATCAATCGTCACTATTAAGAATTTCTTTTGTGCTTTGGCTATGGGAAACGGTCCTAGGATGTCCATCCCCTATTGGGCGAATGGCCATTCACTCCCTATTGGGGTCATATTTTCTGTTGGCTTATGATGTATGTTGGCGTGATATTGGCATGCTTCACATTTGGACACCAAATTCTTAGCATCCCTTTTTATGGTGGGCCAATAGTATCCTCTTAGGATCACCTTTCTAGCGAGCACGTTAGCTCCTTCATGGGCGGCTCCTATTCCTTCGTGAATTTCCCTTAACACATAATCTGCTTTAGTTTCACTTAAGCATTTGAGCCAAGGTTGGTTTTTGGACCTCTTTCTCAGTTCCCCTTCCTTATAAGCGCATTCAGCGGCTTTCCTCATTAACCTTTTTGATTCCCTTGGATCGTTTGTTAGGATGCTATTTTCCAAGTACTGGATAATTGGTTCCATCCATCCTCTGTTGTCTTCAACCGGTAGGATCTTGGCCTTGGCGATACTAGGGGATTTTATCTCTTCGATTAGTACATTAGGGATCACCATGCCCTCTGCTGCCATCTTTGTAATGCTTTATGCCCCTGATTTTCTATTCTAGGGATTTGTGATATTTGCCATTGGCCATCACTCCTTTTTTCTCCTTCTGCTATGAGTTGCTTTGCTATGGAGACGTACTTGGTCATATCTTCATTAGCTTGGAAAGTGCTCGAGACTTGGTTCACAACTAGCTGTGAGTCACTATAAATTTCCAAATGTGCGATGCCTATTTCCAGGGTGATTTGTAACCCCAGGATGATGGCTTCGTATTCAGCCACATTATTGGAAGTGGCGAACCCTATCCTAGCTGCATACTTGATTTCTATCTTATCTGGTCCTTTGATTAACATACCAATGCCTGCCCCTGCTGAGCAAACTGCACCGTCTACCATTAGTTTCCATGGGGAAATCTCCTTATTGGCCATGGGTTCTCCTGGTGTCATCTCTACTATGAAATCTGCCAACACTTGGGCCTTTAACGCTTTTCGCGGTTCATAGGTAACTCCCAAGCTTCCAATGTGGATCACCCATTTAGCGATTCTCCCTGAGGCCTTTGGTTTTTGCAACACCTTTCTCAGGGGGCTATCTGTTCTGACTACTACTGGATGTGCCTCGAAGTATTGCCTTAGCTTTTGTGTTGCTATTAACAGTGCAAAGGCTAACTTTTCTAATCTTGGGTAATTAAGCTCAGCTTCATGTAACATCTTACTTATGTAATAGATGGACAACTGCTCACCATCTTCTTTTCTTATAAGAACCACTGCCACTGTTTCCTCCGTGGTGGCTAAATAAAGGTATAGGAATTCCCCTTCTATCGGCCTACTCAACAACTGGGGGATGTCAGAAATTTCTTGATTTCTTGGAAGGCCTTTGCTCAATCATCTGACCACTAAAAATTTTTGGGATCTTTCAAGGTCTTAAAGAATGGTAGGCATCGTTTGGCTGAGTTGGAAATGAACCGTCCTAGGGTGGTGATTCGCCCGTTGAGTTTTTGAACTTCATTAAGTGTTTTAGGTGGTTCCATATTAATGATCACCTAGATTTTGTCTAGGTTGGCCTTGATCCCCCTTTGAGATACCATGAATCCTAGGAATTTTCCTGATTTGACAACGAAGACACGTTTCTCTGGGTTTAACTTCAAGTTGAATCTTCTAAGAATCTCAAGGACCTCTCTTAAATCCTTAAGATGCTCCTCTGCTTGCCTTGATTTGACTATCATATCATCCACGTAGATCTCTACGTTTCTGCCTATATTATCTTTGAACATCTTGTTGACCATCCTTTAGAAGGTGGCTCCTGTATTCTTTAAGCCAAAGGGCATCTTAGTGTAGCAATAAGTGCCTTCATGAGTTGTAAAGGCGGTATTAGCTTCATCTGGTTGATGCATTGGTATCTGACGGTATCCAGATTTGGTATCCACTAATGAGTATAGCTGGTGGCATGCAGTGGAGTCTACTAACTGATCAATTTATGGTAACAGATAGCTATCTTTTGGACACTCCTTGTTTAGATCAGTAAAGTCCACACACATTCTGTATGAGCCATTGGGTTTCTTCACCATTACTACGCTCGCCAACCATTCAGGGTATTGGACCTCCCTGATTACTCCCATCTTCATTAGCTTATTGATCTCTTCACTGATGACGATCTGCTTGGGCCAGCTGTGTTTCCTTTTCTTCTGTACTATGGGGGCGATTGCCAGATCGATATTTAGTTTATGTACCATCACTTCTCTGCTAACCCCTGTTAGTTCATCTTCAGTCCAGGCAAAGGTGTCCTGGAATTCTGATAATGCTTACAAAGTTTCTTGTAAGATTCCTGGGTCCATATGTTCTACTTTTATTTCTTTGCCCAACCCCAGGGCTTTATTTTGAATGGCTCCCATAGGTTCTGCTTTATTCTCCTTTAGTTGGATATTCTCTTCTATGACAATAGTTGAGAACAACCCTTTTAGTGCCTGACAATAAGCAATCTTGGCCTGTCTTTGGTCGTCTTTGATTATCACCTTTCCTTTCAAGGTAGGAATCTTTAAGAGTAAATACTGTATACAGATGTTGGCACACGTTTCATTAAGGATTGGTCGCCCAATGATAGTGTTGTATGCGAATGGGATATCAACCACCATAAATTCTGCTCGTAATGCCTTGGTTATGTCTCCTTCGCACAATTCTACTTCAAGCTTAATCAAGCTACTATTGTTGTTGATTTGCCTCTTAGGGCCACCAGGGGATTATTGACGGGGGATAGCTTGGCTTGATCTAACCCCATTTTATCAAATACCTTCAGAGTGAGGAGATTCACTGAACTCCCCGTGTCCACTAGTATATTGTGGACAATGCAATTATGAATTAGAGCTTTGTTTACTAGAGCATCTTTATAGGGGCTTACGGTTGCCTCTTTATCTGCTGCTGAAATTTACACTGTTCTAATCTGTTCTGCTGGAACCGCTTTTGAATTAACAGAATAGGTGAACCTAGCTGACCTTTTTATCTTGATAGAACTATAACCTCTTGCAATTACGTATATGTGTATAACAGGCCCCCCTCTAGCCTTTCTATCGCCTTCAGCTTCATTACTATTTTCATCATCTCTGTGGTCCCGCCTCTGTTCTTGTCTTCTTTTATTCCTTCTGTATTTTTCTCTATCACCTCTTTGATATATGGGCCTCTCTTCTTGCATGTTATCTCACCTCTCTGTCTCCTTATCATTTCTTCGATCATCTCTATCGTAGGCGGGTCTATCATGATCGTCCTTTTTGATAAATCGCCTAAGGGACCCAGCTTGAATGAGCTTTTCTATCTCCTTCTTCAAGTGATTGCATTACTCTGTATCATGGCCTACATCTTTGTGAAACTGGCAGTACTTGCCATTGTCCCTTCTCTCAGCTGTGTAAGAACTCATCCTCTTTGGCCATTCTATCCTCTCTCCATTGTCTTTGATATGCATAAGGATTCATTCTTTGGACGTATTAAGGGGTGTGTATTTGGGGAGATTGGAGCTCTTAGACCCATTATTACCACTGAGTTTTTGCTCCTTTTAGGAGATCACCTATCTCCCCATGGGGAAAGCTCCCTTTTATATTATTTCATTCTCTTCAAATAATATTGACCATCATCCACTCTTATGGATGTGTTGACGAGTGCCATTAAGGCTTCTACATTGTTACGAGCCTTGGCTAACAATTTCCTCCTGAATTCTTCGTTTGTTGTACCATGGAGCATAGCGGAGCAAGCTACACCTTGATTCAAATCTTCTATCATGGTGATTTCATCATTAAACCGCTCTATATATTTTCTTAAGGGCTCACCTTCCCTTTGTTGAATAGAAAATAGGTCCATTGACACCTTTTTCTATTGGATGGAGGTTGCAAATCTCTACCTAAAAGTAATGGCTAGTTGTCTGAAGGAGTGTATAGAGTGAGAATGTAGTGTTTTGTACCAATCAGCATCATTCCCTTGTAAGGTGGTAGGGAAGAATTTGCACCATATATAGTCCTCATTAGTTTGGACACTCATAGATGTCTGGAATTTGTAGACGTGACTTGCCGGGTCAGACTTTCCAGAATAAATGTCTAATGTGAGGAACTTAAACCCTTTGGGTAGAGGTTTATCTAGAATGTGTTGAGCCAAGGGTGACTCATTCTTTAAATTTAACCCAGGGTTGAAATCTTGCCAATGACTTCCCTGACTTGTCTTTCTATTTTTTCCTTTTTGTCTTCTTCCTGTTCCACCCTTTGTGCTATTGCTCTTTCTAATTGCTCGTCTCCCTTTTTGGGCATTTTCTCCTTGATCTTCATGACTGAGGGGGCGACTTTCCGTATTTTCTTCTTGGCTTTCTTTTTAGGTTATTTGTCCCTTGTTTCTATCCAACCCTTAATATCCTGGATTTTGTCATCAAACTTCTGACATGCTTCATCCAAAATTCTGTCTACATCAGCCGCGCTAATCATGCTACTTCCCTCCTTTCCTCTTGTGTTAGTAGGATGAGAAGATGCATCATCTAGGTCATTCTCTACTCCCCTCCTCCCGCCATCAAAATTGTCCCCTTGAGGTGCAGCAGGCGGGACAAATTGGGGAATATACTATGGTGCTCTTGAAGTGCAGCTAGATTAGTCTGATCTTGCACTCCTGGTGGAGGGGGAATGTCATTATTTGGACGGGGAATGAGGATTCCTTGATTTGGAACGAAGGTAGGACCTAGCTGAAGAATGGGTGGAAGGGGCAAATAAGGGATATTAAAATCTGTTCTAGGAGGCCTTAATGGAACTAGGGGAACTAGTGGTGGCATGAAAGTTGCTGGTGGATGTGGTGTGATTGGAGGAGTTCCCGATGGTATTGGTGGATATCCTTGAGATTGAGGATACTGAATCCCAAGAGTTAAAGTACGTTTAAGAGTTTGATTAGCAGTGGGAACTAGAATTCTAGGTGATTGTTGAGTGGGGAAAGTCCCCGAAGTAGTTCAAGGTGGTTGTGGCATCCATGCCGGAAGTCCTCATGAGCCAAAGAATCTAGGAGGTAAACCATAGAGAGGGTCATTATTCGTCATAATGAACTGTTTTTGAATTAAATAGTCCATGCTCACTGCACCAATGAAACGTTCAGGACGTTCCCCTTGCCTGAGTTTTGCCTGAGTTGTTCTAAGTCACCAGAACCTGCAAAACAAGGGCAGACTTGGGGTGGTCCCCAGGGTCTCCGATGCTTAAGTTAGAGATATTTTCTTGAGAGTTATAAATGTATATGAATAAGAAGGCAATACCTGATCCCCTAGATTGCAGGGGTTTATATAGTAGTAGGAACAATCCCCTTAAAGCCTGGGAAGCCTGGTCCTAATAGGCTTAGGAGTCCTTCCTTTGTTGTATGAGCCAGAGTCCCCCTAGGATTAGGAACCCCCCTTGTGATGAGAGTCCCCCTTGACTTAGGATTCATGGTGTCTGGATATGTAAAGGGCTAACGTGAGCCTAGCATGCAATGGGCCCTTTGGGCCTTTTAGGTTTAAAGTAGTGATTTGTATCAATGTTAATTACTACAAACAAGAACTATTACACGTTATAGTTTTCAGATGTTAATTGAAGTTCAAAGCTGGCCTTATAGTTTCCCCTACTTCAAAGGATTTTCCATCATCGGACCACCGAGGAAGTGTTAGTGGTAAATTATTTTGTCAGGTAAACTAATGTTAATTAATCTATTATGTTCACAGAACAGTTCAAATATATAAGCCTCTAATTAGGGCTGTGCAAGAAGAACTGGAAAACCGGATCGAACCGGTGAATTTCGATTCGATTTGGTTCGGTTTTTGTTTTTGAAATTTTTTTAATTTTCGGCTTGGCTCGGTTCGGTTTAGGATTTTTGTGTAAAAACACGAATCAAACAGAACAACCGACCGAAGTATAGGCTCAATTCAAACCGAACAACCTTTTTATCCAAAACTGAACCAAATCGAATGAGTTCGATCTTGTTCCTATATACTTCGGTTCAGTTCGGTTTCAAGTCTTAGAAAAAAAAACCGGTTCGATTTGTAACTGATGCACACCCCTACCTCTAATATGCAGTTGGAAAATTCTGTTGAAACCTTGAATTTCGGATGGAGGTTTATAATTTACTAATTTTTGCTCCTCAAGACGAAAGATTTTGTCATTTCTAAGTGTTGATTAGAGCTATAGTTGCAATTTGCAAGTGTAGTTTGTATCATGTGCTCAGAGCGTAGAACCTATTACAAGAAAACAGAAGTAAACTGTGCTGCACAACATCAACCTTTCCTCAAATTACAAATTAACGGGATTCCCACTCCCGAGTGTCATAGAGACCAAAAAAAAAAAAAATGATTATAGTAATAACATAATTTTTCATTCCCATCTTTTGTTTTGATATTTCTTTTGGTTTTGTCAAAGATTATAATTATTTGTAATAAAATTTATTTCGGCTTATTCAAGTTTTAGATTTTTTGTTATATTTTTTTTATTTACGAGTACTAAAAAGTAATATTTTTAAAATCGGACCGGTTATTGAATCGGCTTTTCAATTGGGTTACTGGTTTTATTAGTTCCACCAGTTGAACTGGGTTTTATAATATTATAATATTTTTTATAATTTTAAATAATAAAAATACATATATATTTAAATAATTATCTCTCAAGATTTTTTTTTTGAATTTTCAGTATCACTATTTTCTTATGAAACAAAACATGTTTAGATATACATATCTAAAGTTACAAGACAATAAAAAACCCAAACAATCAATTACAATTTACAGATAAAGCCAAAACATGAGAAAAAGAACCTGTTGAAAAAAAATTGAAATGAAAGTAAGGATAAATGTACAGCGCGTGACCCTCTTTCCAAGAGAAAGAGTACAACTTCCTGCCAAAACATGAGAAAAAGAACCTGTTGAAAAAAAATTGAAATGAAAGTAAGGATAAATGTACAGCGCGTGACCCTCTTTCCAAGAGAAAGAGTACAACTTCCTCTTTCTTCCTCTTCTTCAACTTTGGTTTCCTTCCTCTCTTTTTTTCACTTCCTTCTCATAATTCATTATTCTTCTTCAACTCCTTCTTCCTTGTAACTCCACAATGACCGATCAATTGATTGTTATAAAAAAAATTAAACATTCCTCACCTGTGGGCTGCAGCCTATAAGTGAACGGACAAAGAAAGCAAGAAGCATCTGAAATGGAAAGGAAAGGAGAGACAGCTGATGGCAAACGAAATAGCCTAGGTCTTCTTCTTTTTTTTTTTCTTTTTTTTTTGAGTGGGAGGTCTTATTTTCTCTAGTCTTTACTTTTCAAGTGTAAAAAAAAAAAAAGAAAGTGTATTTTAGTTTTAGGTTTGAAATAGGCAAAAGGACGTCGTGGTAAGAAAATCCGGTTCAATGCGGTTTTTCGGTATGACTGCTTTAGCGGTTTTGACCGTTTTAGCGGTTTTGACCGTTTCTGAATGCTTCATACCGGTTTTTTATTTTTTCAAAACCAGAGGGTTTAAGAACCGGATCAGGCATCGGTTTCCAGTTACCCCAGTCCGGCCGACCGATCCGATCCGATTCTGAAAACACTGATAAAAAGTGATGGTATAGTAACAAAATTTATTATCTTTATAAAAGTGTTGTATTAAGTAATAAGTTAGTGTTGCCATAAATAGTAAGATTTGTTGTGTTTGCATGTTACAAGTGTTGCCATAAGTATTAAAATTTGTTTCCTAAATTGTTAAGTAAAATTGTTGCTTTTTTCTTAAAGAAATTATTGCCTTTTATTTAATCAAAACTGTTGGAGTATATCATTAAAAACCGTTCTTTTTGGTTGTCTAAATGCAACAATTTATCATTGGCCTAATAGTATAATATAGTCTGAATTCTGACCAATTTTTCAAATATAACTTCAACTTTAAATCATATTAATTAGCACCTTATATTTGCGTTAAGTGTCAAATATAGTTAGACGTGTGTTTTATCTGACATATCATCTTTATCTTTTATTCTCTCTCCTAATTGGCACGACACGTCAGATAAAATTGGCTAGATTTGAAACTAAACGTGAAGTTTGTGATATATTTGAAAATAATATGAAAGTTCAGGATATTTTTGGCTTCAAATCAATCAAACGTGTCTTGCCAAATAGGAGAGAGAATGACACTTAAGCATGCCATGTCAGATAAAACACACATCTGACTATATTTGACATTGAATGTAAAGTATAAGATACTAATTGATACGATTTAAAGTTAGGACTATATTTAAAAAATTGGTCAAAGTTCAACTATACTAAACTATTAGGCCTTTATCATTCATTACGAAATAAAAAAAGACAACTATTACTTTAGACTAAGATATTAGAGACGAATGCAACAGTGGTAAAATCGTTATCATGGACTTAGCAACCGTTTTAATAACTATTGCAATAATTTGGAGATGATGTCATTAAAATATGAGATGGTGTATATAGTGTAAAATCTATTGCAAGTAAGTTTATATGTTTGCCTTTTTGTCGTTTATGAATCACATTTTTAGTAAAATATATTTATTTA
>CANYLF011607496.1:0-12836 GCA_948193215.1 Bocquillonia castaneifolia | reverse complement strand
GCTCAATTTTTGAACCTTGGCTCTGATACCACTTGTTATGACTGCAAACATCACCTTAACTCACAGTACTTTTCAATTCTTTGAACGATTGGAACCAGTCCCTGTTAAAATTCATGTGATAAGAAGCGCCACTGTCCATGATCCATGTATCTGTAAGACTGGAAGTTGCAACAGTTAAGACATCACTGCCTTCGTATTCACCTTCATTAGAACTCTCTTGCACTACATTTATAGTTGCTTTACCATCTGATTCCTTATTTTCTTTACCAATTTTGCGCTGTGGACAATCCTTTCTAAAGTGCCCCTACTCTTTACAGTGAAAACATCTCAGTCCCTTGGAATTCGATTTTGAGCGTGACTTACCCTTCTTTCCACCATCCCTCTCCTTGTTCCTGCCTCTGCTGACAACCAGACCTGATTCTGATCCACCTTCATATGATTCAGAGACCTTTTTCTTCAATTCTTTAGACTGCAGTCCATCTTTTACATCACCAACAGATATGGTCTCTCTTCCATACAATATAGTATCAACGAAGTTTTCATATGAACTGGGCAGAGAACACAGAAGAATTAAGACTTGATCCTCATCGTCAATTTTAACATCAACACCTTGCAAATCCAATACAATTCGATTAAAATAGTCAACAAGCTCCTTAACATGTGTACTTTCTGTCATCCTCAAATTATACAAATGATGCTTCTGATAGAGATGATTCGTTAAGGATTTGTTTTGATATTTATCTTCAAGCGTTTTCCATAACGAAGCCGCTGTTTTTTCCCCTAGCACCTCCCTCAGAACTTCATCAGCCAGACTCAACAGAATTGTACTATGTGCTCTGGACAGAATATCAGCCTTCGCTGCCGCCTCCATAGTTGCTGGTAGTTTCTCTTCTCCTTCTAACGCTGCTGCACATCCCTGCTGTACCAGAAGAGCATGCATCTTCACCTTCCATACCGTAAAATCATTCGAACCATTGAATTTTTGAATTTTGAATTTTTGGAGAGACATCTTCAACAGCAGTGCCTTAGATCCGATCAATACAAAGCTTTGATACCACTTGTCAACACAAGCAACAAATTAAGAAGAAATTAAACAAGAGAAACACAAGAAACAACACACAAGATTTACGTGGTTCGGCCAAGAAACAAATAACTAAACATGCATAAAACAACCTAAATCTAACTAAATATGCATTTTTCATAAAATAGATATATTCAAAGATGCATTTAATAGTAATAACATTAAATGTTGTTTAAAATAATTAAATGAGTTATACAACTTACTTGATTAAAAATAACCTAAATCCAACCTAACAAATTAATTTTAATTGTCTAAATTGAACCTAAATGATTATTAACTCAACTTATAATTTATATATATTTTTTTATCTAAATGCAATTTCTAATCAATTAAAATTACAATTTAATTTTAACCAAAACATACAAATATACCAAATAAAATTTAAAAACATAGTTGTTTTTAATATAAAAACATAAATTAAAAAAATCAAAACAGAATATTATTATTTTTATATTAATAAAATTATTATTATTATCATGAGTATTAATTTCATTCAATTAGGTAATTTCAACCTATAAATTATTTCTCAAAAAAAAATTTCAACCTAAAAATTACATATATTCTACCTATATTATTAATTTAACCTAAAATTAAATTTATTTTACCTAAAAATATATATTAAGCCAAAAAATTAAATTTAAATATTTTTATTATTTTTTATATTAATAAATATTAGAAATATAATATTATTAAGAAAAAAAATTAAATTTAACTAAAATTAATTTCAATGCAAAAAATTAATTCTCATTTAACCCAAAAATTCATATTCAACAAAACAAATTAAAAAAAAAACTTAAAACAGAATATTATTATTTTTTATATGAATAAAAGTATTATTATTATTATGATTATTATTATTATTATTATTATTATTATTATTATTATTAATTTCATTCAATTAGGTAATTTCAACCTATAAATTATTTCTCAAAAAAAATTCCAACGTATAAATTACATATAATCTACCTATATTATTAATTAACCTAAATTAAATTTATTTCACCTAAAACTATATATTAAGCCTAAAAATTAAATTTAAAGAATTTTATTATTTTTTATTTTAAAAAATATTAAAAATAGAATATTATTTAACAAAAAATTAAATTTAACTAAAATTAATTTCAATACAAAAAATTAATTCTCATTTAACCCAAAAATTCATATTCAACAAAACAAATTAAATTTACCCAATATATTTATTAACTCCTAATAATCAATTAACAATAAAATTATTTAAAAAATTAATAAAAAAATATTAATTTCATTTTTAAAAAATAGAATATTATTTTTTAAAGGAAAACATAATTTTTTTAATTACATAAAAAATTAATTAACATCATAATAAACTTAAACTAACATAAAATTATATAAATTCAATCAACCTAACCAAAAATTAAATCTAATTCAACTAAAATTAATTTCTCCTTAAAAAATCAATTAATTAACCTTAAATAATTATCATTCAATCAATTAATTAAATTTAAAAGAAAAACAACAGAAAATAAAAAAGGGAAGAATTACTTGTCAACGTGACAGTAGAGGAGGCTGCTTCGACGTGACGGTAGAGGAGGCTGCTTCGACGGCGGTGGAGGAGTGGTGGTGGTGCTGAGGTGGCAAGGCGAGGTGGTGCAGTGGTGGTTCTAAGGTGGGCAGTGGCCCCAGGGAGGAGAAGAAGAAAGGGAAAGGAAGGAGGAGAGTTAACACCTAATTTTTAGATGCAGGAATGAAATAGCGGCTTGGAGGCCCAGTGATGATCATTCATATTTTAAATGGCATGAATTGAGTTGATAATTGCTTTCTAAAGATTGCATAGCTACATTCAAATTGTTTTCTAAACCTACAAAGAATGATTTTACCAAAAACTTCTGTTTTAAGCATAAACATTGCATTTTTCAGACGATTTTTATTTTAACTTTCTTTACAAGTATTGGAATGACTTGAAATTTTTATGGTTGATAGTTGAGGCCATTCTGCACATTTTCTCTTTTACACATTTTTGCAAAATCCAACATTTGGAGGCCCAAAAGGGCCCAACGCCATTCTTCTGAGTGGAATTGGGCCTAATGCCACTCATGTGACTAGCATTGGGCTCAACGCCACAAGGAAGACTGGCATTGGCCCCCTAACACTAGTAGCACGATTTCAGTTGTAAAAAGCCTAGTTTTAAGCTATTTCAGTCCGGGATGATCCGTACAAACTGTGCACGTGTTCCAAGGCCCTGTAGGATCATTTTGACCAAAATATCCTTTGCTTTAAGCTCAAGTCATTGATTTTCATTAGGAAAGTGATGTTTTAAACCCTAGCTTAAAAATTAAGCTAATTTGGGTATAAATAGGCACCTTAAACTATGTTTTAGGAGGAGGATGGCAGCTCATACGAATTTAGGGTTCGGTTTACTATACGAACTCTATAAATTCATTTGATAGCTACACGAACTTCACTTTTTCAATTATAAGCACAAAAATTCTTAAAAATTGGCATCTTTTTGCATTCAAAAGGCATTTTGAAGCATTCAATCCATTCAAGTGACATTCCAGCAATTCTAAATCATTAAAAATTAATTAAGGAGTCACTCAATCAAGATCTGAAGGTTCTCAAGTGCTTCTAAATCAATTTCTTGCAAGGTAAATTATTTATTTCTTTGTTTTTCATTATTTTTGCATGTTTTTCATGATTTGCACGTCATGATCTGCTATTTTACATGTTTTTTTATTGTTGTAATTATTTGTGATCATGTTTAAATGTTGTTTCTGATTCAGATCTGTGATTCACATGCCATAAAATGCCATGAATATGCATCCTTGTCATTGTTAATTACTGTTAAATGTGTTTAAATGATGTTTTATGTTTGATCTACATTATAAATGTCTTTTAATGCCTTGAACACATTTATTTTTCTATATTTTGATGTTTTAATGCATAAAGTTGTGATTTTTTGTTGTTTTGCATGTAAAGTTTGCATTTTTTGTGTTTTAAGCATGTCATGATTAGATCTAGATTGTTTTGCCATGATTCAGGCATTATAATATGTTTTAGGTGAATGTTTCGTGCATATTTGCCTCTGTATATGCGTTTTTCGGGCTTGATAAACCCGAAAATTCTGTTTTTCATTGTTTTTTTCATTCTGGTTGCTTCTGGTTACCAACGCCACTGCCAGGAGTGGTGTTAGGCACCAACGCCTGTAGGTAAGTGGCGTTGCTACTCCCATGAGTGGCGTCAGCCCTTTTTTTGTGCTCCCCTGTGGCGTTATGTTAGGATCAGTAGTGTTTGGGCTCTTTTATAAATGCACAGTAGCCTCCACGTGCAATGCAGTTACAAGGTAAGCTTTTACAACTTCTTGGGTAATTGTTTAGGTGTTTTAATGCATGATATTGGATATTAATGCTAATTTGGTAATCATTTTAGGTTAAAAAATGGTAGAAACCCTAGGTTGCATTGTTGTGTTATGTGCTTATTATCACTTATGTATGTTAATTAACCCTAATTAATGGCTGGTAATTGTTAAAATCAACCCTTGTTTGTTATTAGAAACTCATTATTGCATGTATGTATGTAAAAAGTAGGCAATATATGGTGTATGTTTTGTTGCTTGTTAGAAGGAATGGAGGTTGGTATAATACTAGGAGTATTAGGTAAAGAATCACACTCTAAGAATTGATAAGTCTGATCATTGAATCTCTAGGGTCAATGCGCCTTTCGTATTCTTTAGAGGAACCGGGGCGTACACCTTGTAAGACATTTTCGATGCCGGTGCGGGCGGCGACTATCACTTCAGCCCAGCAGCTGAACACACAGTGTCGAAGTTGTTAGTCATGGCTTAGGCTTTGAGGTAACCCCTCCTTATTTGCAAGGAGGCTGAAAATGATAGCTAGGGTTTCTCTTTTTTTTTTATTCTCAATATCTATGACGTACAGGTCCATCGCAGAAAAGTTTATAATTTTCATTTATACTGCCCAAAATATTACGGCGACGTTCTTTATTCAGAAGCAAATTTGTGATGGACTGTCGGTCGCAGAAGTTGTAAATCTGTCATGGAAGTTTAGTGCCACAGGGAAATTATTTGGTGCGAGGTTCCCACCACAATTTGCGTCCAAATCCGCGATGGTATCCACCCGTCCGTTGTAAATATCATAAAAATTTAACACGAGTTATAAATGTGCATCCACTCCGTCTCAGATCTTAAAGATTTGCAACGGACTATGTGTCTGTCGTAAACTTCTGACGCAAAAACCCTATTTTTTGGTAGTGGTGCTATGTCAAAAGCATAGAAGTGTTCAGAGGGTACCTACAGCAGATTTGTACTCTATTGTGAAGCCTTATCCTTTTTTAGGATGGGCCATTGATTTAATTGGGAAAATTCATCCAGCTTCTTCTAAAGGCCATAGTTTTATTATTGTGGCCATAGATTATTTCACAAAATGGGTATAGGCAATCCCAATGAAGAAAGTTGAGCAGAAAGATGTGATTCAATTCATCAAGGAACACATTATCCATCATTTTGAAACTCCTCAATCGATCACTATAGATCAAAGAACAATGTTCATTAGAGAAGCGATGAGAAATTTTACTGAGCTTTATGGAATAAAGTTAATAAATTCAACTCTACATTATGCTCTGACAAATGGTCAAGCTGTGGCTTCGAATAAAGTTCTAATTGGGATTTTAAGAAGAATGATTGAAGGAAATCCTTGTGATTGACATAATCTGCTTTCTAAAACTTTATGGGCATATAGAACATCCAAAAGAAATGCTACGGTCCTTAGTCCATTTTCACTTACATTTGAACATGATGTCATTCTGCTTATAGAAGTTGTGGTGCCATCCTTAAGGATTGTAAAACAAAATGGATTTGAGCCTGAAGAATACTCACAAGCCATGCTTGTGGAGTTGAAGGATTTAGATGAAGAAAGGTTATAGGCTTTGAATAAAATGATCATTCAAAAGAAAAAGGGTTTTTAAAGCCTACAACAAAAGGGTTATAGGCGATTTAGTGTGAAAGTTGATATTACCTATTGGAACTAAGGATATGGAATATGGTAAGTGGTCTCCTAACTGGGAAGGACCTTTTAAAATACATAAGGTTCTAAAGGGCAATGCTTATTGGTTAGAAAGTTTTCAAGGTAATTCTCATAAAAGATTTATTAATGGGCAGTATTTAAAGAAGTATTTTCTCATTATATGGGAAAGTCAGGAGGAACAAGTTATCTAATTTGATGTGAGAGGGTTGATTCCACAACCATTTAGAATCACTATTAGGTAGTGATTTTGTTCTTAAGTTGATTCTACAACTAAATTCTATGTATATAAATAAGTTCATTATTTTGAGTTCAATAAAGTTAGTTCATCTTAGGACCACTATTCTAAGAAAACAAAGAATGCACCTGAGGTAAACTTGATGGCTTTGTCCCTCACATGTTCCTATAAGAAGGATGGCCACCAAGAAGAAAATGCATCAATGTATTTGCCAGAACTTTATTCAACACTAATTGTGGATTAGATTGACAATCAAGGAAGAACTGGGCTCACTTTTATGGTATTTAAGCAGTATATTTAAGGTCTGGTAGGACTGGAATGATTTGAGCTAAGCCAAATTATCGACTCCACAAATGGTAAGTAAGGAACAAATGTCTGATTAGACTAGGCATAACAACCACCTACTAATAGATATCTACAAGTAGAAAAGAAAATCATTGATGCCTTAAACACTTCTGACTCAGCATCTGTCTCACCATTTCTAATCTATGAGGAGGGAAGATCCTCCATCCGAAGACGCAGACACAAATGTGGTGGAGGCTTGCAATCACCTCCAATAAAAATCTGAACAATAGAGTCAAAAGATAATACAATTGGAAGTTCTAAGACTTGGTTAATAAGAAGCATGTTTGGTTAAAACACCTTGATACCCAACAACTTTGGGAAATAGGAGTAAAGCCAAAGCTAAACAATCCATATACCACCTCCTACGTAGTGAAGTGGTTCTTTAGTTACATCTTTATGCATCGATGCATACAAAAAGCTCAGGAAGATGGTGCCAATGGAGAATTTTATTCCTTTGGCCATTGCTTGGGCCATTGGAAGATATTCCATGGAAGGGTTGCCAGCAGTTGGGAATAATAGATAACGACATATGAGTACTTAAAGGAATTCAACGAGTTTCTTAAGATATGGAGGTTCATCACCAGAAGAAGAAGCTCATTTTTCAATTAAATTGGGGTAGGAGTCGTGACTAATGGAAGAAATCTCAAGCTTTGGGTATGTAGGGTCATTAACCGGGATGGAGTAGCAGTGAGAAGGTTCTCCATGGATAGGAAACCTTATTAGTAGTAGCACATCCTTAAGTGTTATGGATGAAAATTTTAATAGAAAGATGAAAGTGTTGAGGCATGAAGACCAGAACTGGAGAGCTATGGTAAGGAGCTGTAAGTCTAAAGGGAGCTTATGCTTGTTGATTTCAATCAACTTGGTAGTCTTCAGCTTTTCCCATAATTCCCCGTATGTTAGAGCTAATCTCTTGATCCAGGAATTCCACCCAAGTCTAGTTTTCGGCCAAGATTTCAGTTGACCTGGAGAGAGGAATGGTTTCACTAGCTTTTCAAATAGAAATTCACCCAAAGGGAAAAATTCTGGTGGAGTGCCAAAAACTAGAGTGTTGATGGTTGAATAAGCTAGAGACTTAACTGTGACTTGAGGAAAAACTTTGTTGGAAGACCCCGATGATCAAATTATTAATACTTCCTTATAAAGATTGAGGAATCTAATAACAATGAGGAATTAGAAAGAATGTTACCTCAAGTCAAAGGCACTATCTGATGAGAAATTCAACATAATGTCAATGGTTGAGTCACTAGGAGTTTAGTGCAATTGAAAATTACTTCTGTTATAGAATATGTCGAGGAATTAAAATTTACTAATTTTATATATAATTAAAACAAATACGTGGTGCTTGAAGGTCAATGCAGAGGATCGCGAACCTGATTCTAAAGGCCAGAGTCAGACAAGGATGTTGAGAATATGTTGATTGGAATCGAATTCATGTCTACAACACAGAAGTAAACAAAATTATTCTTTTAGGAATAAAAAAAAACTGTTTGATTATTTTCTAGCCCTACCAAATTTTTCTAAAAGCTCAATATTTTTCCTCAAGCTGAATAATCTCCATATTCTAGCCAGATTTTCTAAAAATTTTCAGAGAATAGTTTTTTACACTAACCAACTTTCAAGCTACTTAAACCAAAAACATCAAAATCCTTTGTTCAAATTAAATTGGCTGGAATTAATTATAAGCCGAAGTAAATTTTCAGGCTAATTTAATTAATTTTAGTAAATTTAATTTCTTTTAAAGCATTGTTTTCATTAATTATTAGGTTAAAGAAATTTTTCAAATTATGCTAAATATTAATTCAGTTCTAATTATTTAGATTTCTTATAACCTAATAAGAAAATAAAATAAAGAATGAAAAAGGATGAAAGCCAATGAATTAATATCTGGATGGCAGATGCATGAGGTTGACGAGTTGTGATATAAAGTGACCAAAATTGATGAATAATGGAAGAGAAAGAAGTTTGTATAATTGAAAAATAAAAAAGTGTAAAAAATGGTTATGAAAGTTAGGAAGTGGTACCTGGATTAAGATGAAACAACAACAAGACGTAATGATTCCTCCATGGACCGGGAAGATGAATGTAGAGAAGATTACTTTGAATTGCAATAAGTGAAACAGATTGTGAAAGAGAATGGAGGTTGGTTAGGAGAAGGTTAGAGTTCGGTGTAAACTAATGTATCCTTGGATTGTTTTGACGGAATGAATTAGCTTTGACGAGTAGTGGGAGTTTTATATAATCAATGGGTTAATGAACATTTGGAGTTAGACTCTGACTTTAAATCCTATCAAGAGTCTAAAAGATTTATTTGGTTCAGATTTGATTATCCTTTATCTAAAATGATAAGTTTTAAATTAAAATTTTTATCTTTATCTTTAAGGATAAATTTTTGAATTAATTTTTCCTTTAAAATTTCATTAAAGATATGAATCTTTAATTAAATTTTCAGGATAAAACATAACTAGGCAAACTAAATTTTAAAAATTAAAGAATTAATTCCATAAGTTTATAATTTTTGGCATGCCATTTATGAATATTAAGGCCAAAATTTTATGGGGATTCACATACAAATTAGTTTTCAACTAAATTGTATGTAGGGGACAATTGTTTAAACCCAAAAATATTTTTGGTCCAAGCCTATTGCTTTGAAGCCCGATTGGTAAAAGTCCAGTATTTTTTTTTCTTAAGTTAATCATTAAATAATTACTTTTTACTAATTATTTTATAGATGAGCTGAGAGGAAGTAGAAGTGGTTGAAGGAATTAAGAGAGGGTTATTTTGGAATATTCTTCAGTTATTTACACGTTGGGGAATGGAAGGTTAAAACTTGAGGAAGAAGCTAAACTCTGCCAACATTGAGAAATTTATACTTTGTTTAGGAGAAAGAGGGTAAAGAAAAGGATATGTTTTTAAAGTAAAGTAAAGGAATATAAAGGTTACCATTAACCCTCCTTTGTTTAGGAAGTAGGTAAAATAAAGTATGGGTTATAATATGAATATTACAATAATATCCTTAATTTAATATTTTAACAAAATTATTTTTAATGAAAATAAGAACCCTCCTCAACCCACCAATTTCGTAGGTTGAGAAATGAAGGGTTGAGAACTATCCAAAACCCTTACCTCCTAATTAATACTTTTTTTTCCAAACAAGGGTTGGGATGATCCAGCCTTTATTAACCCTTTCTAACTCTCCTCAACCTTCCATCCAAACATAGCATTAGTCTGGTCAATTTGAAGACTTGAGAAGGAAGTTAGCATTTGACATGACATGAAAAAAACTTGATGGAGAAGTTGCCACTCTTTTTGTTGAGAAGCTTGAGGAAGCGAGTCCACAAGCAACTTGGAAGCCAAGGAAGCAACAACTATAAAAGTTGTGGAGTTACATCTACAAGAGGCATTAACAATCATCAACAAAAAAAGTCAACAAACCAATAATCATTTACAAAAATCCACAAAAATACAAAAAAATCTATAGACAACCAAATCCTCATTGTTTAGTTCTTGAAGCTACTCTATACTTTTTAATCCTTAATTTATTTTTAAGCTTTGTAAGCATTATGGTCGCTTTCAATTCTCATTATAAGGCATTTTGATTTCTAGTTGTTCTATCTATGCAATTTAATGTAAATCTCAATATTCCTCATAATGTCTTTAAATATTATTATGTTATCTGCATTCAACTTAAGATCAATTTTTCATTTAATATAACAAACCTCCACTCTTTGATTTTATTTTTATTACTACATTTAGGACTATTTCTTTTAGCTTTCAAATCTTCAAGTTTTAAAAATGTTTACGGTTTATGAGTATTGTTTTTATTGCTTTCAAATCAATCAATTTAATTTTTAATTGCCATTTATTTGAGATTTAATAAAATGATTCCTCCTTGGTAGGTCAATCAAGAGGTTCAAACTTCTCCCGATGCATGAATCCATGCCTTTCCAAATATTGTGCTTGAGCTTTAAGCTTATCATCCTCTTCCTGTAAGTTAGAACTTAACTGCAAATAAGTTTCTAGACTGTCATTAGATATCTCTTTATCAAAATGCAATTCCGCTAAAGGATCAATCACATAAACCAGAAAACAAGAATCAAGATCCTCTACAGAATCAAAATGTCTAATAGCTTTCAAAACATCAAATTCTTCCTTAGCATCACCTAATTGCAAGGTTAGCTTTTCATTTTTAACATCAATTAAAGCACCAGCAGTTACTAAGAAAGGACGTCCTAAAATGATAAGCACACCAATATTTTCATCTATCCATGACTAATAAATCAACAGGAAAGTAAAATTTATCAACTTTAACCAAAACATCCTCAATGATTCCTTCTGGGTATTTTACCAATCGGTCAGCAAGCTGCAATGACACCCTTTTTGGCTTTAAATCACCAATCTCTAAAATCCTAAACAAAGACAAAGGCATCAAGTTAATACTAGCACCTAAATCATACAAACATTTATCAATAGTAAAAGAACCAAAATTGCATGGAATCATAAAACTCCCTTGATCCTTTAACTTTGTTGGCAACTTAGTGTGATTCTAAAAAATGGCGCTACATTCTTCAGTCAAAGCTATAGTAGCTTTCTCTCCAAGCTTCCTCTTCTTGCTCACAATTTCCTTCAAATACTTTGCATAGGAAGGTATTTGAGCAATGGCTTCAGTGATTGGAATGTTGATTTGGATCTTTTTGAACATCTCCAAGAACTTGTTGAAATTTTCTTCATCATTCCTCTTCTTAAGCCTTTGAGGAAAAGGGACCGTTGGTACAACAGGGTTGGTAACCACCTCTTCTTCGTTAGGTTGCTTAATTTGTTTGCTTTGCTCCTCATCTTTCTCAATTGCTTGCTCCACATCCTCACCTTTCTCGCCTTGCTTTGTTGCTTATGGCTCTTCTAACACTTTGCCACTTCTCAATTGAATAGCCATAGCCGTCTCCTTGGGATTCACAATCATATTGCTAGGCAAAGCACCTTGAGGTCTTTCTTGTATTTACTTGGCTAATTGTCCAATTTGTAGCTCTAGATTTTGGATAGTGACTTCTTGTTGCTTCACAATGGTGTCTTGATTTGCCATGTATTTTAGCACCATCTCTTCAAAAAAAGGCTTGGCTTGTTGTTAAGGAGGTTGTTGCACTTATTGTTGAGGCGGCACTTGTTGATGTGGAGGTTGATATAGTTGCCTTGGTGGGAATCCAGGGGCTTATTGTCGAGGTTGACTAGGCTGATTTGAATCCTTACAAGCAAAGTTTGGGTGGTTACACCAACCCGGATTATAAGTATTAGAATATGGGTCATTCTAGGGTTGACGGTTCCCATAATTGCCCACATAATTCACCTCCTCTCCATTATGATTTCCATCATAAGTGTATTGGCAGATGCATGCCCAAGTTAAACACAAAAGTAGCAAGCTTCATTGGTAAGAGTGTTAGAATGACTTGGCTCTCTAGCCAACAACATTTTCACATGTTTAGTGAGATCCGCCACTTGGTTGAGAACTTCAGAAGATGATTGATCACTAGAACAATTCCTCCCATTCCTACCAGCTTTCATTTACGAGTTAGTAGCAAGCATCTTAAAGATATCCCACATCTCCTCGGAAGTTTTTTCACCCATACCAATACTAACATGAGTGTTGTAGACACCTAATTTTGGATGCAGGAAAGTGGAAGCAGTCCAGGAGCAAAGTGATGAATACGGTCTATTTTGGACCATTTTGTTACCCAATTTCTCGTAGAAATGAGCTGAAGAATACAAAAATTATTTTCAAATATGCTAAATGTTTTTAATATATTTATGGCCTAATTTAGAGTCTGAACAAGTGTTTTAATATTTGTCCAAACCTTAAATATGGCCTAAATCAGCCAGAAAATCATTTTAAAGCCCAAGCCCGTTAGGCCTGAATTGAACATCCGGCCGAATATTCAATGTTCCTGCCGGATATTCAAACGGATATTCAAAGCTTTCTAAAAAAAAAAAAAGAGAGTTATCCACATGTTCAGACATAATAAGTTGGGGGGGGGGAGCGTTTGACAGGAAAAGTATTTTTATTCCCCTACCATTTATGAAAAGTGATTCCATCTGTCAAAGGAATGATTCCTTTTGTTGGTAACCCTAGGTATCAAATCAAAAGGATAAGACACTGAGTGGGGGG
>CANYLF011606741.1:0-11537 GCA_948193215.1 Bocquillonia castaneifolia | reverse complement strand
GATTCAAGTTTGGCCGCATAACCTTTTCCTTCTAGGATAGGAATTATGTTTTGTTTTTGCCTATATAAGGAGGCCTTTGGCCGAATTATTCAGTATCCAATAATAATAAATTTTCTTTGTTTTTGCTTTGCAAATTCCTTTGAATTCGTTGTGTTCCTTATTGATTTCTTGAAATTAATTTAATTTGATTGAATTGGTTTCGCTTCTACCTTAAACAATTTATTAACTTGTTAGTTTTAGGTTGTTTGAGCTTTCATTCTTTATAACTAGAGACCTTAGTTTTAATATAGCTAATCTTGCTAGTTCCATCCAATTTAATTGCAAACATCAAGTTAGATCTTTGGGAAGACGTAATCAACATTATTGGTAAGCTTGCTATCTCTTTATAGGTAGAGACCTTATCACGTTTGGTGAGTTAAACCATCTAAATTGAGTTTGAATGTATCCAACTTATTCTTGGCCGAACCTTGAGCTTCCCTAAGTTGTTGATTCCGCATCAGTAAGAGAAGATACACCAAAACATCTAAACACACATAAAAACAAACTTAAGAGGGAGAGAAAAATATTAAGTATGGGTGAGTTTATGTGTTTTAAATTTAGGAAAAAATTGTAAGGGCTAGAGGGTTTGAGTAAAATTCACTGGATACCTTCTGAGTATTTTTCTTGGGTTTTGGGTGTGAGAAAAATATTGTATTTTATATTACGTGGTTGCAATAATTTTTTGCATAGCGAATATTTTTCTTGGTTATCTTTTGACAACGACCGTGGTTTTTCTCCAGATTTGGAGTTTTCCATGTAAATCCTTTTCTTGTTAATTTCTCTGTGGTTGTTTCACTATTTTTTTTTATTATTTTTATTAAAGGTAGTCTGTGGGGTAATAAGGGAATTTTTCCCAACAACTGGTATCAAAGCCTTATTGGGGTATTAATATCTACTTATCGTATGCTCTGTGGTTGCCACTAAGGTGGACCCTCTGCATCAGAAAATAAGTTAGATTATTATTTACTCTGTTTTTATTAAGCCTATAAGTACCTTTGGTGCGGTGGAGTTTTAGTGTGTGTTGATACTAAAATAAAATCGGGGAAAAATGTCAGCAACTAAATTTGATGTTGAGAAATTTGATGGAAAAGTTAATTTTGCCTTATGGCAAGTGCAAGTTAAGGATTTGTTAATCTAGTCTGGATTGTACAAAGTATTGAAGGGAAGGCCAATCTTTTTGACCAGCAGAAAAGATTCAGAAGTGTTCGGTGATAGCAGTGGAGACTCTGGAAAGTCCACGATAATCGATGAAGACTGTGAGGAGCTAGTTATGAAAGCTGCCAGTCAAATTCGTCTCAGTTTAGCAAAGAATGTTCTTGCTAATGTGGTTGGACTAACTACAACAAAGGAGATCTGGGATAAACTTGAAAATTTGTACTAGTCAAAAAGTGTTTCAAATAGGCTCTATTTGAAGGAGCAATTTTATAAATTACAAATGGAGGAAGGTACAAAAATTTCAGATCATCTGAGTGTCCTGAATGGAATTATTTCTAAATTGGAGACTCTTGGAGTTAAAATAGATGAGGAGGATAAAGCCCTGCCACTCATATTGTCTCTTCCACCTTCTTACAAACACATACAGTCCATTTTAATGTATGGGAAGGAAATTGTTGTTTACTCTAAGGTGACGAGTAAATTAATTTCTGAAGAAGGAAGAATGATTGGAGAAAACAGACCTTCAGAAAACTCAGTGTTTGCTGTTTGTGAGCATGGGAAGAAGAAGAAAAACTCTGTGAAGAAAATTGTGTGCTAGGAATGTGGTCAAACTGGCCACGTAAAGAAGAACTGTAGAAAAGGTGGAGCTAGTTCGGCCAATAGCTCCAGAGAAGCAGATGATGTTATCAATATTGTCTCCCTTGTAGAGGGAGATGGTGAATTTCATTAAACTAAAATATATGTCCTCATGGCTTGATTGCTACCACTGGAGATGCCATGAAAGAGGATGTATGATTGGTAGCATGTCCACAGATTTGCACACGGGCATTGACTGATAATTATACAAGGTGTGTGGTGGAATAGAGAAATGTCGATGGCTAATGAACTTTCGGAAAATCAGCATGGAAGTTGCACCATAATTTATTAGCAAATATTTGACATAGGGCCGAGGTGAAATTCTTGGAGTTAGTATTAATTCCAAGTGAGTGTACTCTTTATGGTGGAGTATGATAATTCTTATTTAAAAATTATGATTATCGGTGACAGACAATGTTTTTGGTAGCGGGTATTTTTTTAATTATGGTGGAGATTGTTAAAGAATAATTAAAAAAAAAGATCAAAAGGTCAAATTTTGGTGCCACCGAAATTTAGTTAGAAAATTAGGCACCAAAATTTGTTTTATTTGTCAAGTTTATGCCTATAAATAGGCAGTGGCATTTGCAAGAGAAGATACACCAAAACATCTAAACACACATAAAAACACACTTGAGAGGGAGAGAAAAATATTAAGTGTGGGTGAGTTTGTGTGTTTTAAATTTAGAAAAATTGTAAGGGCTAGAGGGTTTGAGTAAAATTCTCTGGATACCTTCTGAGGATTTTTTTTGGGTTTTGGGTGTGAGAAAAATATTTTTATTTTATATTATGTGGTTGCAATAATTTTTCGTATAGTGAATATTTTTCATGGTTGTCTTTTGACAACGACCGTGGTTTTTCTCCGGATTTGGAGTTTTCCACGTAAATCCTTGTCTTGTTAATAGGTTTGTTTGCTTTTTCACACAGTTT
Source organism: Bocquillonia castaneifolia (assembly GCA_948193215.1). Taxonomy (NCBI): domain Eukaryota; kingdom Viridiplantae; phylum Streptophyta; class Magnoliopsida; order Malpighiales; family Euphorbiaceae; genus Bocquillonia; species Bocquillonia castaneifolia. The sequence goes on along the minus strand of CANYLF011606741.1, from coordinate 8,780 downwards.
AAGAAACAGTAGTTTTGTTAGTTAATGCATAATAAATTTACTATAGAGGAATGCTAAGCACTTTCTCCATATTACCTTTGCTTTGTCTTCTACATTTTTATGGTGACAAGTGTCATGTTAAATACAATTATCAAAACAAATTAAAAAGACATTAATATTATTATTATTAGATAATTTATTATTATTTAATCTATTTTAATTTTTTTCATAATTCTTTTTCTACTTATTATTTACTTCTAACTCTTTTTATTAATTAATTTTTTTATCTTATATAATTTGTATGCACTAAAATTTCATTGAACGAATAATTTGATTATCATGTATGTCTTGTATTCTTTTTTTTATCATTTTTTAATCCATGATTACTAAGATGTCCTTTTCATTTAAATAGAAAATTAGATTAATAATTTTTTTTTATTTTTTTTATCATTAATCTTTTCCAATTGAAATCTCACTTTGTTAACCGTAAATTATTAAAAAGCTTCTTTATATGTTGTTCATAGTCTTTTAAAATTTTTAAGACAAACTTATCTCTAAAAAAAATTGGATTAAAAATCAAAATTTTTTAAAAAAATCACAGGTAAAAAAAATAGCTTAATTATAATGATAAATCAATTACTCAAATAATTAATAAAAATAATCATAATGCTACTAAACACCATGCCACTTGTCATAATAAAAAGAGAGAAGGTAAAGAGAATGTAATATGGAGAAGGTGCTTAGCATTCCTCATTTACTATAATATCCTTAGTAAGCATTAAATATTACATACTCACTCTGTTCCAATTTATCTATCTTTTTAGATAAGAACACGCCCATTAAGAAAATCATTAGTGTTTTTTTATTTTTATAAAAAATCATTGTGATGACTAATCTACCTTTTATATAGTAATTAATACTACAGGGTTTGAAAAGAAAAACTCAACTTCCAATAACAATAAATATGAGAGAAGTGGGGGTAAAAATGGAAAATAATTATAATGAACTCCTTGATTTTTTTAAATGGACAGATAATTTGAAACATTAAATTTTGTCCAAAAGGATAGATAATTAGGAATAGAGGGAGTACTATTTAATAGAGTATGTCGATAAATATGAAAAATAAAAAGGGGTATAATTGAGAAATGAGCAATTAATGATGTATTGAAAAAAGAAATAAGCCTATATTATGGGACAAAGAAAAATAGGAAACAAGCCTATTATTTTGGGACGGAGGGATATCTTTTTTTTTTATGATATAGCAGCTAGAAAATACATATATTTTTTTTATATTTTTCACATCATTTGACATAAATATGTTTGATATTTATTTATTTATATAATTTTATATTATATATCACTAATATACTGAATAAAATAAAAATTAATAAAACAATATTTATTTTCCTGCTATCACGTCAATAATTCCGATTGGTGATCTCCTACTTCATAAAAATCAAAATTCAGAGAGCAAAAAAATAAATTAAAATTCGGTAATCATTTTGTAACTAAATGAAAGTTTAGTAATGTATAATTTCATTTAACCCTTTCAAAGTGTATATAATTTTTAAAGAGTAAATATTTTTATTTTGCTCTAATAGAGACTATTTAATGAACTAGAGCTAGTTCTTAGAGAGACTACTTCATGTCTTTATTTCTAACAATGGTTTAGAGCTATTGACCTATAAATACTTATCATAAATGAGTTAAAAAAAAAAAAAAAGACTTGTGGATTCCAAGCCAAACTCTTACAAATTTGATTTATTGACTTGTAATCATGTAAATTCATTTAATTTTTGATTGTTTAGTTGTAATATGGGTATAGTTAAGACTCTTGTTAACTTTTCAAATAGGATTGAAAGCATTGGGTTTGAGTGCTTAATTACCATATTTTTATAAGTGTCAATTTTGTGTGAGCTAGATTGGAAAACATTTGAATTGGTTTTAGGATAGTCAATCTTGTGTGAGCTAGATTGGAAAACAATTTGGTGTTAGCTATTGCATACTACTATGTTGTAAGTTAGCTTGTAAAACTCTCTTTCTAATACTCGCGTGATTAGTGGAACACCAAATTGCAAGACAAATTGTGAGATTGGCAAGTAAACGTAGGATTCGTTAGTGTTTTTTTCTTTAATATTTGACAAGGGTGGATCAGGAATATTAAAGGTCACTAATTTACCCCTCTTAGTTCTATATGTCAAAATTTTTTTTTATACATTTTATCTAAAAGCTGTATTCAAAATACAACCATAATCTTAATAGGGTTGCTTGTTCATTTTATTATTATTTTTAATTACATTTTGTAGTATTCGTTATGATTTTTAACTTATTATTGTATTAATTAAAACAATTTCAAATTAGGGGTCGTTTGGTTTGAACTTGTGAACCGGAATCGAAATGGGAATGAGAACGAAGAGGAATGGGAAAGGAAATGAAAACTTTAATAAGTTGTTTGGTTAACTAAAGAATAGGAAAGGGGATAAAAAATTTATAATAATATTTTTAATTATTTATGATATTAAAATATTTTAATTTTAATTTTTATTATTTTATATGTTTTATTTGTAAATATAAATATTACATGTAAATTTTTATTAATTTGAGCAATTAATAATAGTTTAACTTAATTCCCATGGAATGAAAAATTCATTTCCTATGGGGTAGGAGAATGAGTGATTCTATTTGAGGGGGTTATCTCATTTCTATTCCCATTCCCCCTTCAATTTAGCTCTACCATACATCAAGAATGGAAATCATCCATTCCTATTCCGACCCCCCCTTATTTTTAAGCTAACCAAACGGCCTCTTAGTATTTTTTTTGCATGCAATATATATATATATATATATATATATATATATATATATATATATATATATAGACACACACTTGTTCAAGTGCTGTTAATGTATTTTAATAATTTTTTCAAAATCTGTTTAACATTTCATTAAAATATGAAATATAAAATTTAAAAATCAACTTTTATCGTATACATTTGAAAAATAATTATAATCGTCATGTCATTATTCATAAGAATAAAATTGGATATTTAAAGCACTCAATTATGTGAATTAATAAATTGTTAATATATCCTTTTAATTATTAGCTCTTAAATGTAATTCTTACTACAAGATTTAACTTCTATATTATATTATTTTTTTAGATACCTCTACATTATGTTATCTTTTTAAATACCTCTACACCAAAATACACACGCATTATTTGTTGTTCTATTATAGAACAACCAAAAAGCAAATTCGTATGATATTTTCAATGCATTACATAAGAATTTTTTATATAGTTTTTACCGTGATTGTCAAACCCGACCCGGTCATCGAACCGGTAGAGGTAGAGATAGAGATAGAGATAGAGGTAGAGGTAGAGGGTAGAGGGTCAAGGGTCAAGAATTCAATCGGCCTTGAACCGTGGTTAAATTGGAGCTAAAAAATTTAATATATATTTATTATTTTTATACAATTTTATAAAAAAAACTATTAGTATATATAATAAAATAAAATGAAAATAAAATCATGTGTCAAATAAAATATAAAAAACAATTAAAATATGAATAAAATACTGATATCAACATATTTAAAACTAAATGAAAAAAAAATACACATGAAATAAAATAATATCTCAAATTTATTATAAGTATGATTAAAATATTAAAATTCAATTTTGAATCAATAGTTCTAACACATGTTAAAATATCTTAAAATAAAAAATAGGTATTAGATTCAATAAGTAAGTTAAAAATTTTAAAAAAATCAAACCTATTAAGTTTAATAAATTTAGATCGGGTTTTATGGGTTTTTAGCTGGGTTTCACGGTGGATCTGTTAAAACCAGGGTTTTTAAAGTCACCAAACCCAATTAAGAGGCTGGTTCCCGGTTTTTCCGGTTGAACCGACCGGGCCAGGTCGAGTTTGACAACACTAGTTTGCTGGTCCACTTGGTGCTTCGATTAATCCTGGATTGAGTGAGTTCCATTTTGGAAGCACACACTCTCCATGCGGTCATAAAGATCAAACTCTCAACCACCAAATGTAAAAACTGCAAATCCAAATATTTTACCACTTGAACCACAACCCATGAGTCATCACGTAAGAATATTGATGTAAATATTTTAATCAAAATCTTCCCTTCACTATTTTAAAATGGGTTAATATGCATTCAGACCCCTAAAGTTACTTTCTAGAAGTAGATATTGATAAGGATAAGGAGTATCATGTTGTAATTAGTTGTACTAGAGATATGTTTTATCTTCTGTAAACTTCATCTTAAGCTTGTGTAAGTTACCAACTCTATTTATAGAGTTACCAATCAATACAATAATGCTGAGGCAAGTTTAACTCTAAATATCATTCATTATCATGATATCAAAGTGACATTAGGTTTAACAACCGAAAATGTCAGAGAACACAGTAGCAAACACATCTATACATCCCTTTTTTCCTCTTCTTTTTCGACTCTTCCATCTGCTTCTCTTAATTTACCGATTAAACTCACTGCCACAAACTACCTTTTGTGGAAAGCTAAACTTCTTCCACTGTTAAATAGTTATGGGTTTGTAAAATATATTGACTGAACAACCATTGCACCTCCTTAAACAATCAAAGATCAGCCCAATCCTCTGCATACTGTCTGATTTAGGCAAGATCAGCTAGTGTTGTTATGAATCGTGAACTCCATGTCAGAGAGCTTTGTCTCTCAAATCATTTCTTGTACGAATGCTTGTGATGCATGACTAAAATTAGCAACCACCTATGCCTCAGGCTCAAAGGCTTGAATTCGCACCATCAGAGCGAAGTTCTTCAAACTTGCCAAAGAAACTAATGAGAATATTGTTCAATACCTCCAATGTGCTAAGTCCATGCATGATCAGTTGGCTGCATTGACCAGCCCTATGACTGATGACGATTTGGTGCAGGTAATCATCAATGGTCTTGAACCTGCTTATCGTCCTTTTATTAGATGTAGAAATCCATGGGCATAGAGTGTGCTAGGCCACACATGCACACATGTGGGCATATATATAGGGCTGGAACCCATCTTGCACAAAACCAATTGGCTTGTGCTCGAATCCACTCTACTCCACTTATATACCACACCAGCTCTTACTATATTTTTGATGTGGGATTACATACTCCAACACTCCCCCTCAAGTTCAACTGGGCCTAGACTAGTTGTCACTTGCCAAACATAGACCTACTCTTAGATGTCCGTACAAACATGCCTATGCCTATTGTTGTAGCCTCTAGGTCCATAAATGGGTCTAGACTCCACTACTAGCCCAACCAGGTCTTTAAACACGAGCGCAGGATCATCCGGCTCTGATACCATGTAGAAATCTACGGGCATAGAGAGTGTTAGGCCACACACGTACACATATGGGTATATATATGGGGTTGGAACCCATCTTGCACAAAACCAATTGGCTTGTGCTAGGATCCAATATACTCCACTTATATACCATACTAGCTCTTACTATATTTCCAGTGTGGGATTACATACTCCAATAAATATGACTATAATATATTTTTTTTAGCACGAAATGCTTGAAAAGTGGAGACCATTTGTAATTAGAAAACTAAAACCCCTCTATATGACCATTTGTAATTACTTTATTCAAAATTTGTTTTGAGACCCTCCATTGCAATCACAAATAAAAATGGAAACATAGGATCCCCCCGCTTGACTCCCTTTTGAATGTCAATAGGAGTAGTGGCTGCACCATTAACCATAAACCGAGTAGAGGATCCCCTATAGTAGTTGATCATCCATTTAATCCAAGTTTCAAAAAAAATGTGTTCTTCTTATAACCGAAGTCATGTAGTACCAAGAAACACTGTCGAAAGCTTTATGGAAATCCAACTTTAAGAGGAAAGTTGGTTTCCAAGAAGAGTGAATATAGTGAACCAACTCAGAAGCAATGAACGAGCATTCGTGAATACTTCTCCCTTTAATGAAAGCAAACTGTGATTTTGAAACAATGGAAGGCAAACTCTCCTCATTCTAAAAGAGAGGATTTTAGAGAGAATTTTGTAGAACCCATGGATGAAACAGATAGGCCTAAAATTATTCATAGTAGAGGAGCCAGCAACTTTCGGAATAAGAACAGTGTAGGAGGTCTTTATAATATTCGGCAGAGTACCATAGGAGTGAAAATTATGCAGAACTGACATGATTTCTTGTTATATAAATTTCCAAGCTCTCCTGTAGAAAAAGAATTTAAAACCATCTAGCCCTAGAGCTTTATTAGGAGCATAAGAATTAATAGCATTCCAAGCTTCCTCATTTGAGAAAACTTCCACCAAACTTGCATTATCATTAGCCGAAACTGTCAAAAATGGAAAGCATTCCAAATTAAAAGGATAGTCTGGCTTTGTCGAGAAGAGGTCTGTGTAATAATCCAAAATATCATTTCGGATAGACAAAGGATCCTCATGAGAGCCACAATCATCTTCAATCTTCACAATTTTGTTCATCCTAAAATGTGATGAGGCGACTCTATGAAAAAAAGAAGAGTTGTTGTCTCCCGGTAGTGTCCATCTTAACCTTGATTTTTGGTGCCACATAGCCTCGTGCTTTTTGAAAATAACCAGATCCACCTTCAAACGACACACTTCCTCCTTTTGGGATTTGCTTAGAGGTCGAGACAACGAGGAATCTGTTTTACTTAGAATATCTGCTTTAAGAGCTTGAATCTGCTTGTCAATGTCTCCAACAATTTCTTTGTTCTAGGTACTAAGATATCTGTGAAAAAGATTCAGTTTAAAAGCCAATGAATCATGAGTTAGAAGCAACAATAGACATCCCAGAAGAAGAGACAAAGTCCTCAAATCAGCCATCATTCCACCAAGTATTTAGAGAGCAAAATGGGCGGCTTCCCCAGTTAAGATTAATGGAAGACTTAAACACCAATGGAAAGTGATTAGAGAGCAAAGTGTCTATAGTGACTGATTGAAATGGCCAGAGATTTGAAATACTGTTTGATATAAGAACTCTATCAATCCTAGAAAAGGAATTGACATTGTGCCAAGTGTAACTTCTGCCATACAAAGGAAGGTCTTGTAGTTCAGCTCAGTTTATAAAATTCTGAAATTCCATAATGGAGGGAGTAAGAGTAGCATTAGATCGCTCTGAAGGATGAAGAACTTCGTTGAAATCCCCAACGATAAAAAAGTGACCATCCCCATTAATAAGAGCAAGGAGCTAAGCCTAGAGAAGAGTCCTGTCTACAATATCTAAGGGGGCATAAACAATTAGCAAAAAAAAATGAACCTCTAGAAAAACCAAATTACACAGAAGCCAGTTAGAGGAGCAAGAGAGTAAAGTGCAAGACAATATTTTTATGTTCCAAGAAATGACAATGCCTAAAGAGCTTCCATTGGAAGGAACCATGAGAAAATCATAATCTAAATGGGACCAAAAAGTGAATATAGCATCGATAGCAGGTTTCTTAGATTCAATACTAGTAAAGAAAGACAATTCATGTTTAGCAATGAGAGACCTCATAAAAGATTATTTTGCTGAGTTATATAACCCACCCCTCTGTTCCAACAAGCAAAATTAACTGTCATAAAAATAATTGAAGAAACCTGGGAGCCAAAGCTCTAAGCTGTGGCTATATTATCTTGCAAGCCACTGATGATAATATTTCTGTCATTGGCAGAGAACAGTCCCAAACTTAAACCCAATCACCAAGTTTCATCCACTTCACAAACCTGTGGCGAAGTAGATGGTGTTTGATGATTCCTGTTCAGCAGATTCATGTTTCCTATGTCAATTGTGGATTCCTTTAATACTGAATCTGCTGCAGGTCCAAGATTGCTCCTTGGTAGAATACTGCGGACACGTGGTCATCGACATGAAGTAGTCTTGCAAACTTTTGTCGTAATATCAACTGTAGTAGGAATGTTAGAAGTGCACGCTTGTGTGATTGGAGACTGCTCAACTCTGAGCTCATGTTGTTGAACGACCACATCAGATGGTTGATTAATACCATCGGCTGTTACCTCATTGATAGGAGGGTCAAGAGAATTCTCTTCCTCAGTGTCCAATTTTGATGCATCATATGATTCTAGGTCCATAAGATTGCTAAAACTGAAAAGAACATTAGAATCAAAGACATGAATCATAAAATCAGATCCTTGAACCAAAACCTTTAGCTTCTCATCAATAAGTCCACCAGATATAGATACCAAACAAGAAACCACATCAAACCTTCGCAGTAAGGAAAAATCTTCGTGGACCCCTACAAACTTCCCAAATTTAGCAGCAATGAATTCCACTATTTTTGAAGTCATGAAATAAGGAGGAACCCCTAAAATATCAATCCAGGCAAGCCTCTCCGAAGGGGTTGGGCAATCAGACATGGGAGAAACCTCTTTGATGTGATCATTGAGAAAATATCTACCCCCTTTCATAAATCCCTCTAAAGCATCCTTAGAGTAAAAAGTTATAATTAACAGGCCACCTCCAAGAACTGAAACATACTTGAAAGCGAAGTGATGGTCCACCATCGTTTGGGCCTTGGCAGGCCCATCATTTGGGCTTTAGCAAGCCCAGCGCGCTCCACCTAGGGGCAGAATAGGGAGAGAAGGCATGCCAGGCTCTTCCCACTCTCACCACTATATAAGCTCAAAGGGACCCTCCAGACTAGGTAATTGATCTCTTGCACTCTTGACATACTTCACCTTAGCACTGGACTGACTTTGGCATCGGAGGGTTCACGGGGAGAACCCCCCACCCCCCCCCCCCCCCCCACCTCTGAGGCTCTCTCTTGACTGTGCAGGGAGAAG
>CANYLF011606622.1:0-11854 GCA_948193215.1 Bocquillonia castaneifolia | reverse complement strand
GCTCAAATATTTCCTAGGCCTCCAAATTAGGCAAGAGAGAGATGGGTCTAGTGTTAATACCTGTAGTATACTTCTGGTATCATTACATGTAAACCACTGAATGAGACGAGATTGTAAGCATAAAATGAAGGGAATCATTTCCTCGTGTCAAATTAGGTGGCCTAGTAGCCTTATATGGGGATGATAAAAATGATATACTCCCTCCATCCCATAATAATAGACAGTTTTAAACAAGCACATGAATTAAGAAATTTAGCAACTCAATATAAAATTAATGTTTTTCTTAAAATGTCCTTGGAACTCTAAAATATTATTTATAAGTTGAGTATTTTTAATTGAATTTGATATTTTCAATGTAATAAATGAAAGTATTTTAGACTTTACATTATTATGTCTTAAAAACTGCCTATTATTTTGAGACAAAAAAATAGCAAAATTGCGGGACGGAGGGAGCATGCAGCTAGAAATGAATGTTAAATTGTGATGCACCGTGTATTCAAGTTGTAAAAAGAACAGGGGTGAGATATGATCTGAGTTCCTGTAGTTTCTGACAAAATAATAATAATAATAAAAAAAAAAAGACGAGAAACAAAAAAAAAACTTTACAGGTTCCCTTCCAGTGATCATAATCCTATTGTATCATCACCACCTGCAACCAGATGATGGCACCTTTTACACTACAAAACCACCCCCTTTTATGACCTGTCCAATACAAATTTTCGTTTACCTGCTTTATTTCAATTCTGTACTGTAAATGGTCTCTGCATACCCTTTTATTCCGCTGTTCATATACAAACGCCACATCCCACTGTTAAAATTCTCCAAAAAGCTTCATGCATCAGAACTTTGAATCTGCTGAACCAGTGTTATTTCTCTTTTTTCTTTGTACCAATATTCAATTTTTGAATTAAACTTGCTGTTGGAAAGGGGCTTGGAACTGGGGATTCTTGACTTCCCTGATGGAGTTCTGAAGGTCTTTATACATGTCAACGGAGAATTTGGAAAAGTTATTCAACTGATAAAGGAACTGCTGGAGGCTTGAACGAAAACGGTCAAAGCCTGAAATACAATCATCTGAAGCTTCATCTCTCAACATATTATACCCTGAATCACTTCCATTGTCAGCCTTCCAAGATGTTAGGTTTGCACTCCTTCCTTGGTTCTTTTCTTGGCGGGGTAAAAGACGAGCAGTATCTGCAGCCAAACCCTTTATAGCCTCCACAACATCCTTTGCAGGTGAGGCCTCCAGTTTCTCCAACCATTCAATACAGGTCGCATATATTGGAGGGCCACTTTTTCTCAAAGTCTGTGAAGGGGAAAATTGTCTTCTCTTTTTCTTCGTTGGTTTCTCCGGAATGAAAACACACTTGAAAAGCCAATCATTTATAGCATGCAAATAGGACTTCTGAGCACCAATCCACTTAGCAAAAGATGACGATAGAGAGTGTAGTTCATGTTCTAGATGGATGGCAATCTCTCGATGGGACTCTGACTGTATAAAAATATTGACATTCCTATTGTTGTATGCTACTGAGATGATCAGGAACTGACGCTTGTGGCATTCAAACATCACCTCCCACATCCGACTTAACCTGCCATTGGTAAAAGTTCATCAGATAAATTCTGGAACCCATATGCACATACAATACAAACGCCTTCCATTCAAATGTAATGGAGACTGGAGGATAACTCCACCAAACTAACTACTGCACTAGGATGACCCAAGTTTCTGAATAAATGGAACTCATATAACCAAAAAAAATCATCAATGCATTTAACAAAAATATCAAATTAGTTTGCCTCGTGACATGCAATCTTAATTTATCTAGTCAAACTGAAAAATCAATAATTTATTGACATGCAGAGATTCAGTTTGGTAAGGTTTGAAGCTTAAATGAGCCCCAACTGAACAGAGAGTGCATACAAAAAATTCTATTTCGCCCATAAGCATTAATTTTACATTACAAGAAATTACAACTGAAGGTTCATAACTTATAGTTGATGTAAAGGGACGTGTTGTCATCCTGGCTGTTATCAGTATTCAGAAAAGCTTCTATGAGTTGGGTACTCTCTTTGTTCTGAAAAGGTGGTCACATTTCTTTTGCACATAGTTTAAGAAAGAACAACAAATGATGTAGAGGTTTTATTTTGTATCCTTAGAGCATCCCCGATGCAATGCCAAATTGGGGTGCCAATTCTATAATTTAGCATTTACTCGTAAAATTTAATTCCAATCTTATGATATAGTTCATGCCAAATTTGGCATATGCTATACTTGGTGCCAAATTTGGCACAAGGTATAGTATATGCCAAATTGAGGCATTCAATGAATAATCATAGTTTAATGACAAATTTGCTCCTCCTTGATTTCATTATATCTATTATTTTGATACACTTCCCTTTTCCTATAGTAGAGCATAGAGAAAAAAAAGGTGATAGAGAAAAGAATTTATTATTTTGATACACTTTCTTTTTCCTATTACAAACTATAGAGAAAAAAAAGATGATAGAGAAAAAAAGAAATAGGTTTAATTAAGGAAATTTACTATAGTAATTACTTTTAGCACATTTTTTTAGCATTTAGCATTGGAGAAAAAACTTAAATTTATTCTAAATATAACATTTTGTTATTTTTTATGCTAAATTTAGCATAAAAATGACAAATGCATTGGGGATGATGCTCTTAGTGTTGCAATTAATGAAACAAATTTGCAAACAATGAAAAACGAAAAGTAAATTCAAAGTGGTTAATTAACAAGGATAAAATAGGAAATTCGAATGAAAGGATATGCTATTTATAAAGCGGGGCTTGCACTTTGGCTCCAAAGAAAGGAAAAAGGAAATATTAGACAGCCAAAATGGGACCGGGAGTATTTTTCACTGCAAAATGAGATCTAGTATTCTAGTTGAAAATCATCTAGAATTCTTTCTCTAGCATGATCCATTTGTAAATGTAGTACTCTATTCTAGGCCAAGGCCTTAGACAGATTGTACTAATTTTACTTGATGACATTGACGTACTTGGCCCACACTAAAGATGAATCATCTTAATTATAGCAGCTGTGCTTTATATTGATTTCATCAACAATGTACGGTATATGTTCACACTGCCATCCCAAATTTACAGTTAAAACTTGAAGAAAAGAAATAAAATAAAAAAGCAAATACCCGTCAATTAATTCCTCAAGCTGTGGCTGAAGCTCTTTGTCTCGCAATTCCTCGATCCTTTTTGATATGGAATCAATTCTGTGGATTGCAACCCTTATTCTTGAGTGTAGATCCTTAACAACAGCACGAGTTTTATCAATTTTGTGGCTGTGTTCTCCTTTTGATTCCAGTTGTCTGAGGATTGTGCGCTTACTGTCATACTCCTTCCTGACCATCTCACTAGCCTGAAAGTCGGAAGATACAAAATTATAGTTACAATTGAAGGAAATTTGTGTTTTATGGCTAACTATGTCCCTTTCTATTTTCTGAGCAATTCAAGAATTTGTGATCGGTTTCCATTGTTAACAATCCAAGTCATACATAACATGTCTTAATATTCTAGATATGCTATGCAATAATGTCATGTGGTGCAATTATGTTGACATGCCATCTAGAGATGATGATCTCCAGGTGCCTAAAACTAAACATCGAATACAGATACAAGCTAGAATTCATACCGCTTCTACTTGACAATAATGAGAAATGCTTTGGTGGCGCACTTCCCTTAAAATTTTGGTCCTGGTCATAGTAGTTAAATTAATTTATCCTAATAGTTGGACCCTCAACTAGCTAACATTAATGATGTTAGTGGGGAAAAAAATTACAAAAGAAAAGACAAAATCAGTGATGCTCCAAGCAATAAATACATTATCAAGTTATAATCACATTGATATTAAGGAATTATTTCATAATTAGCTTAATTAAAACAAAAATAATCAGCATCTTAAATCTATTTTATTCTTTAGAATACAAGTTGTGAGAGTGCTCATAAATTTGCTAAAATTAAAATAAATTATTGCAAGACCAAATTAATTTTATCATAAATTTATCAAGACTTCAGAAACACATGCAAAGATAGTTATTTTTCAACTAATTATAGTAATATCTATGATAAAGAACCTTCCCCTTAAACTCACAAAACCAGGAACCTCAACCTCTTTCTAACAGTTTTTGTGAAAAATAGAGACAACTTCATCCTTTAAGCACTAAGATAACAAACTTAAAATATTTTCTTGAATCACTTCATCCTTCAAGCACTAAGATATCATACTTAAAATATTTTCTTCAATCACGCAATCAACAAAATGGGTTGAAAGCTTAAAAATGAAAAAGTTTAAATATCCTGCTTGTTTAAAGAGGTTCTTTTCATCTTACTCACCCTGAAAATGTCAGTAAAGCCATGCTTAATAGTATATAGAAGAAAGACTTCAAACATTCTGAAATAATATAATAGTAGTAAGACTACAAGTCCTAACAGAATTAATTATTTTTATCAAAATAGCACTTCAATCCATCGTTCAAAATTTCAAATAGATCTAAGATTGTGGTCAAAATAAATCTATCATGAAGTTCTCAAATAAAGTGAATAGAAAGAAATAGTAACTTCCTGATTAGTAACTATTTTCATTGGAAACCCCTTCTTCCCCACTTCAATTACAACCACTACTACTGAAATATATATCAAATATTACAAGCTTTAACTGACATTTCTCCAATAGGCCACGAAAGTAGGTCCCAGGATAATATTTATAATATAGATTTAGATATTTTGGTCTCAATATTAAGTTCTTATTCTCACTGATGAATAGATTGACACATAACCAGATGATTCATCATAGATCCCAAAACTGATGTCCTCTCCCCATAATTAGGTGATACCACCTCTACCCCCAGAAGCATAAAAGCATCTTCAACCACCTGCTATACCATTGCCAAAAGCAAGTATAAATCAATTGACAGCCACTATTAAACTAGGACAAAATCCATTTGGAAGACTACCTCCAGCACAAGTCAACGTCTCCTTTAAACCACTAAAGCCACTAGGCACTCAACAGATATTTCTGGATTTTGTATTAATGCAGAAACAATTTTCTGTGCATGTTCCTATCTCAATCAAAAGTTTCCAATATTTTGCTCATATTTTTTTATATACATGGACAGACAAGGAAGAACCTACTAATTCTCATCAAGGCAAGCAAAACCATCATGTATCTGTTAACAGGAAGCATTTAATAGATTATGGGTTACTGTGGAATCAAGGGAAAGGGATGCTTCTCTCCAGGCACTTTAGCAATGCTTCTGTCTTTTTCAGATACTGTTTAAACAAATTTATTGTTTTGTAACTTATTTATTGGTTCATAACAGGTATTTAGGTCAAAATGGGTAATACCTTCTCCTTACATGTAATATAGATAACTGTAAATAATAATAGAAGAAATTAAACCGCTGAAATGATCCTTCAATTATTAATGTTCCTTGCACAAGTTTAAAAAAGACTTAGTGAAAGGTTGAGCCTCTCATAAGGACTCTAAGGTCATTGAACAACAAGAACTAATAGAATAAGAACATTTCTTTCCCATAATTGACTAAGCCCAACTCAACCAATGCTTTTATCCGAATTTGGGTCCAGCAACTTGTATCTGTTTCTCAACTCTATTCAGTTAGGGCTATTTTCACCAGTGAGGTGTAGTGTTACTGCATTGGTCTTCATTATTCAAACTAGGTTATCATAGGTCTTCCGTATTTTTGGCAAAACCATTCAGCATCCATAATCTATTGAACTACAACTAATTCAAATTGGAATCAGGTAGGGCCACAAGTGTGGGAAAACTTTCTACTGGATTTTAATAAGATAGCTGCATTCATAAAAGTCCAACTCGAGACCTTCGTTCAGCTAGAACAACCTTGTACAAGCTGATCTACATGATTTGTAGGTCTTTTCTCAAATTATTCTATTACTTGAATGTAAAAATTCATATGCCATGAGAGTAGACTAACAAGCACCGGCTCAACTAAAGCCCAGTAAGTAAAAACTAAGCAGACAATCGATGCATTATTTCACATGCTAAACAAAAGAGAGAGGAGCAGAAATATATATAACACAACTGGTTTTCATGCCAATATGGATAAGATAATGTATGAAGAACAGGTTAATTCAGATGGTCAGTTTGTTAACTTCCCAATACTTAACAATCTTTGCTTACTATGATTGTGATGATAAGCTCAGCGAGCAATTCACAAATAAAATCGCCAAAATGAAATTTGGCGAGGAAAAAAGCACAATTATACAAGGTATAGACACAACTTAAATAACAAACAATAAACAAGTAATACAAAACTAAAGGAATCATTTTCTATTCCTCCATCTGTTTCCCCTTTTCATATGGAAAATGCAGGCAAGAGAAGTGGAAAAATGCTAAGCTTTCACTTGGCAAAAAACCAATATTAAAAAAAAAAAGTTCTGTAATTATAAGAATCCAGGATACCTTTACTTCATCATAAAGCTTCCTCTCCCATGCATATAGCCTATCCAATGTTGAGGCATGGCTACCAGAGATCATGCAAAAATTCTCAAAAATATCACCTGAAAAATCTTCTGTTTCATCCTTTGAATTAGATCCAAGTAGATTCCTGGAAGAACATGATCGTGACGATGTTGTTCTATGCCAAGTTAAGTATTTCACATCATTTTGAGCAGGCTCTGAGCAAAGACTAGAAAGAATTAGCAAAGTGGAGATGCCAGAGAAATGAAGCATATGGGAACAAAGTAGCTTTCAGATTCTCACATATTAATATAGATATAGAGTTTCGTTGTTGTAATATTTCACTGATTTATGATACTTATATTGTACAGGTATTCCCTAGTATAATTTCATTGAAAAACTTTCACTTAGAATAGTAAAACCTATGTAGCTAAATTATTGAAACCCTGCAAATTTCATTACTATAGAGAAATTATAACTTAATGGAGTTTTATTTATAACTGGCTGGTCTAAATTGGGGTCAAGAATTTTTATTCTTATATAAAGTTTATTCCTATATAGAGGTTCTACTGTATTGTGTTGCAAGTGTTACAAGTATTCCCTAGCATAATATTATACATAGGAATTTCACTTGATATTCCTAAATATATATTGCACATAAGAATTTTCTACCACAATTTGATCAATTTATGCACACAAAATTTTCCACTTTCTTCTTCATTTCCACAAAATTCTCAATGAACTTTTAATCTATGTCATAAATATATCTTTCCTACTTCCACCAACATTTTATTTAATGAGTGCTCTTTCCTATTTTAAATAGGGTTGATGGGGTTCAGCCTTGCGTGCAATGAGTTATATGTTTCCATAGGGGTGAATAGACTGTTGTAGAAGGTACCATTATTTTTTGTGATCTTTAGGCTTTAAGGTGAAATAATCTTTATGTTGCCCGCCATAACAAAAGAAAAGAGTATTCCAGTTTCTGAAGTTTGCCTATCGAGTAACAACCATTTCTAAGATATGAATTCCTACACTATCGACCATAGAAAAATGATAATGATCAAAGCCCCTTCTCAGGTTATAAATATAGTTAAAAAAAAACACACTTTATATGAAAAAAAATATGATCTAAACCATTTTATCAGAGTTAAATAGTTAACTACTAAATCAATTGATCAGAACTAACAACATACGAACACAATTGAATTTATTACTTAAAACAATCACCAATACAAATAAGCCTTCCAATTTTAGTCTCAAAAAAAATTTTAAGATATTTAGACCATAGCATATGGATAACTATATGTATCAAGCAATTATAAGGAAACAATTTTATGGGAATTAAAAAAATAAAAATTAGCAAAGAGCTAAAGAATTAGAAAAAGAAGATTGATGAGACACCATTTTACAGTTTCTTCTTGAATCTTCTACTTGAAAGAAATAACTGATCCCTAAGATGCACTTTTATTTATGTCCTATGGGTATTCTAGAAACATTATATCAATACAACTTAAATACAGAAAATTATAACTTGCACTTGATAGTCAAGGTTTAATTAAAACCATAAGGCTATGTTGTTAAGCTAATATGATATTTTCCTAATTTATGGTTTTGGCAACTATGAAATACTGAAATCTACCCATGAAAAAG
Organism: Bocquillonia castaneifolia; assembly: GCA_948193215.1. Taxonomy (NCBI): domain Eukaryota; kingdom Viridiplantae; phylum Streptophyta; class Magnoliopsida; order Malpighiales; family Euphorbiaceae; genus Bocquillonia; species Bocquillonia castaneifolia. Next base: position 3,734 of record CANYLF011606622.1, on the reverse strand, counting down.
ATAAGAATATGCACTTAAAACTATGTTCTGATTATAGATTACCTACCATTAGATTTAGAAGAAGGCTAAATAAAATAACAATACAGTACCGAAAACTAAGAAATAATTAGAAAAACCCTTTTCTCGGATTAAGTCTTTGGATTAATCGTACTGAATGGAGTCAAAGAATCCCCAAATAAACTTAGGACTAAGGCTGAGTTGAGTTCAGTACCCTTTTCTCAGAAATAAGTCATAAATACGTAAGAAGATACTACTTAATTGCTCCATGCAAGAAGAGAACCTAATAAAAGCAAACCTGACACGAAACAAGCTAAGGATAACACATTCTAGACCCAATTCAACGGATTATGTATAAGAGCAAGTCCAATAATTCTCTCCACATCACTTCACAAATTATTATAAACAATATGATATTCTTTTTCCAAAATTTGCACATATTCTACTTTTTACTCCAGATTCAAATAAATAATTCATTTATTCACCTTGAAAAACGTAATTTTTTAAAGACTTGAATAGTTGCTCAATGTGATTGACAACCCACATCCAAATATTCTATAAAACAGCTAGTTAACACAATTTTCAAAAATACCATTTCAAAACAAAACAACTATTCTAGCATGTAAAATAGAGAGCTACACAAAGAGTCTTTGGACTTACTCTAAGTCTATGACCAGCAGCAAGGGCAGGTCTTCATTGAAGAAGCAGTACAAGATGAGATAATTTACTTTTACTCCTAATAGTATACATTAATTTTAGCAACATAAATTTGTATCAGGCATTAGATGTCCATCAATTAGAAACACGTCGCAAAGTCATCCAAGCAGTCAAAAGATTACAACCATATAATTTCAATTTTCACCTTAATATGGACATTGTTTCAATACAATGCCCATACACAAACCAATTTGTGACCATGTATGTAACGAGAAAAACTTTGCACACAGATAGGGAGGCACACCTTCTTGAACTTGACTAGGATCCTCCCCACAAGAGAAACAAGCCTTGAAGAATGTAGATGCCATTGATCCATCTGCCAAAAAAGGTAATATGCAACATAAACCTTTTAATTTGCCAAACTAGGAGGAAATTCAATAAATAATTTCCATCAGCACTGAGATGAAATAGAAATTCCTTCGTAAGCATAAAAAATAAGGTCAAATTCCATCACCATCTTCTAATGCATACAAGCTTCTTCATGAATTCATGTCATAGTTTCAATCCCATTAACTATATTATTGTTCATGCTTTCTAGGGAAAGTATCAAGTACTACTAAGCATCAACTATAAAAAAAAAAATAATAATAATAATAAGAGAAGGCCAATGCTTTAATCACATTACTGATGATAATACTACAATGAAAAAAAAAGTAACCATAAAAGAGTATTAAAAAAATAAAGCAAAAAACCGAAGTTGTCCTGAAACATGCATACAAAAACGGAGGAAGAAAGAGAGAGCAACAAAGGGAGAGAGATCATACTTTCTTTTCCTGGGACTATTGGACGGAAATGCAATTTATTTGCTTCAAGCATTCTTGGAACTTCTTTCCCAGCCTTAGAAGCTTTGATGAACAGATTTTCAATGTCCTTTATGCTGCAAAAAAAGTCCTTGGGGGGAACCCTATTTTCACTTTGATCCTCTTTTGCAGGTGTTTTCTTTGTATCAGTTGAAAGGGCAACTGCCGAGGATGGAGTTCTGAATGGTGACATATCAGGAGAATTAATTTTCTCTCCATTTAATAACTCAGTTTCTGAAACTACACTTTCAGCAGAAGGTATAGTAGGTGATACACTTGGTGCAACATGACCTTGCATTCTATTAAGATTTTCAAAACTACGAACTAATGTATCTGCAGGAGGATCATCTTCATCAAATTCATCATCTGATTCCTCAGAGTCTTCACTAGTATGAACTGAATGTTTCTCTTCTTCATCTTCCAGCTCAGGAATTCCCTCCACTTCCCTAACCCGTCTCAAGTCATCAATATTGTCCAGCCCCGACTTCATTTCCATTCTTTCTTGCATAGAAAATTGATGATCAATTGAAGGAAACAACCCAAAGTAATCCCACGGTGGAGTTCCTGGAGGTGCAGAAGAACCTTCAAACGGTGATGTTTCTGTTTTTTCAGTGGAATGAGGTGCAGCATTTTGTGGGGTACTGGATGAGGTTACAGTCCCTGTAACAACTGTTGGAGGCTTTTCTTCAACTTTTGTGGAAGAAAACCCTCTAAATTTCATTTGATTAGCCTGAAACCGAGTGGAGCTAGGAGGAGATGGTGATGGTGAAAGGTTTTCAACAGTATCCACAGGGTGTGATAAAGATGGAGAGGGGATTGAGAAATGGGAAAGAGACTTCTCAGTTAAATTGAGAGGCTCTGGTGTTGCATTAGTTGAAGTGTACAAGGAAGATTCAATTGGAGCTTCAGACTCAAGAAACTTGCTTAGAGCAGTTCCAATATTTCTCAGGGACTGGACATATGTAACATGAGCTGCTGCTAGTGAGCACCTGCCATCAAGAGCCTGCCTAACAAATTTCCTTCTTTCGCGACAGAGCTGCAAAGCCTTATCTTCTTCTAGTTTAGAGCTTGCTGCCCCCATTTGCTAACCTGAATGTCTAGTATCCCACTATCCCAAAAATGATGGCATGAGTTATTTCCTTCCTGAAAGAAAACTAATATCGACTACAATCAAGGAGACTTCAAAAACCACATATGTAGATATTTACAAATATAGCTCTGGTATACTTAATTGAGGAATTAAAGATCCAAACATAAAGTAAACAGAGATGTTATAAAAACCAATCAATTCAACACTCAAAAATGAAAAGGTAGGCAAAGCAAACCTGCAAAAGTTAGTCGTACCAGAGAGAGGAAAGTAAGAAAACAAGTATGCAACAAAAGGAAAAGATTGAAAACCAAAATGAAATGGCAATCAACATTGAGAAAGGACATGATCAATTCAAGATCCCTAAACAAAAAGACTTGGTTTAAAAAAGCATTTAAAGGGAAACTTCAAATCAGAAAGCAAATCTCTAATCTTGAATTAGAATCCAGAAATGCTAAAAAAATAATAATAAAGCAAGAACCTGAAAAGTTACAAAAACAAAAGCCTCAAAAGAAGATAAACCCTCAAAAACTAAAGAGTGGGGGAATCTCTATGAATATTCACTATATGCAAGCTCCAAAGCAAAAGCACCAACACTGGGTGAGTACTACCACTACTGTATCAGTGGTCACAAAAAGTAATCAACACCAAATCTTCAGGTGATCTATTTTCAGCAAAATCATCATCATCATCATCATCAAGTGCATATAATACAGAGAGCTCTTACTTTACCCTTTCACTTAACTATATTAATAAATACAACAATAAGAACCTAAAAATAACCAGATAGAATAAAACAACAACAATAATAGTAATTAAGGGAGGGAAGCCATAAGAGAGAGAGGAGAAGAAGTACCTCAAAAAAGAAGCAAACCCAGTACAGTGAATAAGAATTGCATAAGAAAGAGGTGATGATTGAACTCAATTAAGCACCAATCAACCTCTAATATTCACAAAAAAATTATAAAGAAAAAAAACACAAAAACAAAAAAGTAAGATGTAATTAGAGATTGAGAAAAGATAAATCAACAGTGAAAAAAAACCCACAAGAGAAAATAAATTAAATTAAAGAAGGAAAGAATAGGAAAAACAAACAAAACCCACAAAGAAGAAAGGCAAGAAAAGCAAGTATG
>CANYLF011606437.1:0-14685 GCA_948193215.1 Bocquillonia castaneifolia | reverse complement strand
TAAAATTTAATAAGATCATTATTCGTTAATGCATAAATAAAGTTATTAATATATATCTTTATATTTTAAGAATTAAAATAATAATAAGTTTTTGAAGTAAAATAGTAGAGGAAATACACACACATGTGGGTAATGGGTATGGACAAAACCCAATAATTTGGGTAGGGTATGGGTAAGGGTATGGGTAGGGTAGTGCATTATCCATACCCTAGCTGTATCCTATGATATTTTTTGGGTATGGGTACTACCCGTACCCATTACCCAGTCAAACAGGATATTATCTTATTTGACCGGGTAGGGTTTGGGTGGGTATCCATGGGTAGGGTCCATTTTACCATCCCTATAAAATATTTTTTAAGTTCAAGTTCAGTTCGTTTGAGTTCGTTTATAATTTAAGTTAAAATATATTACTTTCTCGACATATATAGATAAGTTTAGGTGATATGTTTGTTGACAGATGCTAATTAACACAAAGTTATTAATTTCATTTAAAATTGGATTTCTCTATCTTTATCTTCTAAATTAATATGTAACTATCAACTTAAAATTTAATTTGAAAATATGTAGATAAAAGTAAAATCTTTATATATATTTTTAATGAGTCTAAAAGTTAATGAACATAGAGCCGTATACTTATTTTCTCAAAGTTCAGTTCGAATTTTTAACGAGCATAAAAATAACTTCAAGTTCAGTTCATTATATTTCATGAACTAAAAAACGAGTCGAAATAGAATCGAACTCGAAGGGTTCAGACCCTTTACAACCCTAATCACTGTCACTGCTTTAAAAACATATATTTCACCTATTTTGAATTACGGAATCAAGGAGAGTTAAGGATCTATATTAGATGTTGACAAAATTTTCCTAAATTATAATAAAAATTAACGAAATCACGCAAATGGCAATCTAGGATTACTTATTGTATACCACGGACATATATAATATCAATCTCACATTAGAAGGATTAACCACTTTGAATCATTTTAAGTAAAATTTGTGCATGAAATCTTCTCTCATTATTTAATTTTCAATTTATATAATAAACAGAGTCATATCAAACTTCTTTTTTATATATATAAAAGGTAACTATTGAGATGACATATACTAAACTCGATTAATGCGGTACACATCCGAGGCGGGTTAAATAGCAGAACTCGATAACAAATGACTTAAAAGAAAATAAGATGAGTTATTTTAAATTTTGAACTGGAAAGAAAAAGGGGAAATTAAAATCATATATATAATAAAAGAAGGAAGGAAGAATCAATTAACGTTGGAAAAATAGAATTGTGCAAAGAAAAAGTAGTGATATATTTCGGGACACCACATGAAAGTACGAGAAAGAAAGTAGTAACAGCAGTAGTATTAAGAAACAACGTAAGCAAATTTTCTTATTGATAAAACAAGAGAAGAGATTGAATATAAAGTAGGAAGGTTGCAAAAGAAAGAAAAAGAAAGGGTCATCGAGAGAGAGTGAGCGAGTGAGTTGAGTGAGGGAGTGGGGTACAATTAGCATGACTCAACAAAAGTGGTGGGTACCAATATAAAGAGTCGGAGGCCACACCGCACTTTGCTACTAGTTTTAGTTTGTAGTGTCGCTGTTGATGTCGATGTCGATGTCGATGTCGATGTCGTTGTTGTTGTTGTTGCCCAAAGAAAGAAAGAAATGTAAATGGATTGGGTACGTATACATTGCTTCTTTACTTTAGTAATAGTAGCAAAGCAAGTAGTGAGGAGTAGGCCATTCCACCCCCACCTGCTTTTTCTTCTTTGCCATAAATGAAAGACTTGTCACTTGACAGAGAATCCATCCTCCTCTCTCTCTCTCTCTCTCTCCCCATTATTATTCCTCTCGTTGCCTTGCCTTGCCTTGCCACTCTTCTCAAGAAAGGAGAAAAATTAATAATAACTAAATACTACCATCATTACTCTTTTTAAATCCCTTTCCTTTTTTTTTTTTTTTCCTTCCTTCTCTTTAGCTTTGTATATATAAAGCTTTGTGTGTTACAACTCAAAGGGTTGGAGTTATTTTTTCTTCTTGCTTTTTTGTAGGGAATTTTGAGGTTTTTTTTTTTTATGTTGTTTGTTGTTGTTATGTATTAATTAGAAATTATGGGAACTTTGGAGAAGCCTGCTAATGAGGAGGTTCTTGATGTTGGTTCAAGTCAAGGACCAGTTGCTAGACCTGTAAATTATAAGGTATTCTTTTTTCTCTATGAATATGTTGCATGTGCCAACTGATTTATATTTTTTAGATGAGATTTATTACGGTTTCAGTATCTTTTCTTCTCACTTTCAACTGAAGACTTTGTTTTATCATTTTTCATTGCCTTTCATTTTTTTAATCAATTCTCTAACTTTTGTGTGAAGAAAGCAAGCATCAAAGGCATCAAGTTTACAATTGAGTTATCTGATTTAATAGATAGTGATTCAGTACTTTGTTTTTTTTTCAAAATAAAATAAAGAAATATCTGCTCATGGGGTTGAAAGAAGCCCTGTTCATGTTTACTTCAATCAAGGGCAATCCAATTTTGAGTTTGGTGAAGTACTTGCTCATTTGGTATATGCATCCTGTTATTTTTCAATCTGTAATCTTCAAAGATGAGGTTTTGCTTTGTAATTCACTAATCTAAACCACTCATCATTCTCATGGAGAACTTGATGTCTGAAGGAAGATTCAAAAATCTATCTATTTATCATAGCATCACTAAATTTTAACTATTTTTGAGCCAATCAATTATTGAGTTATAGGAGGGTATAGGCTAGCGTTTGTTGCACCAAAAATATACTTAATAAGTGTATTAGTGCAGTGATTAGGCTTTTAAGGCATATAGATCTTTTTAGTTTTTACTATTATTGATACCCAATTTATGTATTGATAAGTTATTAGAGTTTGCTTGATAAAAGGAGCTTTTTAGTTTTCTGAGGATCCAATAATCTTTTAAGCCTTGAACATCTTCAAATGACTCTTAGTTATGACATTTAGTAGGTAAAAAAGCTTGTGGGGGTGGGGTTGGACTGTTCCTGGAAATGACTTGATATTCCTTTTTGATCACTGATTTCAATATGCTGTGTGATTTTATCTTCAAGATCATGTAGAAAGTGAATGCCTTTATAGACTTGAAATCCAATCTCCTCTTTGAACCTATTCTTAGTTAATATATAATCTGTAAGACTTTTCTGTCCAATGCAAATGTTGGATTTTAAATTTACTTTTATCTTTTGATTCCGTATGGCAAACTTTTCTCCACTGAAATTTTTTTAGAATATGTATTCAAGGGGGTATAATTATCTTAATCTGACCTCTCAATATTAAAGTAGTTTTATTAAAGTGAATTTAACTGAGTGGCACATTGGCATAGTGGTAATAGTCTTGTGAAAGATGTTCAAACTGTTTGGATGCTAGTTAGGACTTCTTTAGTCTTTTTTGAATTGCTAAATGTACAGTGTTCATGCTGTTTATAAGCAAATGACTGAATTTGAATGTGAAGTTGTTGGAGGATCATAGGTGTTCTGGTTAGTCTAATAACTAGAAGTAAAAGAAAAGTCAGTTTCTATGAAAACATTGCACATTCTGGAACTCAATCTTCTATCCTTATTTTGTTTTCCAGGTTGATGATTTGACAGGAATAGTTGAAGAAGCTAATCAAGCTCATCAATGGAAGCGAAAAAATCTCTTTCTAGAGATACCCTCAAGAACATTGGAAAGCACTTTACAGGATTCTGTCGTAATAAAGATGCCCCCAACACCTAGTCCAACTCCTCGGAAAGTAAATTTTCTATTGACCCCTAGTTCTAGTGATGCAAGAGCCTGTGGATCGCCAGGCCCTTCGTCAACTAGGGGAAAATCATCTTTAAGAAGTCTCTTGCCTAAACTAAGCTTCAAATCCCGAATTTCTACGTTAGACGTTGAGAAGGCTGCCAACCTAGCTCCAGATTCTTCATGTATTATGCCAAGAGAGAAGCCTTCAATCTCGAGATCGTTATCACTTTCAAAGATATTCACCCCTAGAATGAAGAGAACATCATCTCTGCCTGTGACTCCAATTGCAAATTCTAATCCAGAATCTGTACGTGGTGGAAGCGTCAGCAGCTCACTCAGTTCAAGTGTAAGTTATTCACTTATTCTTAATTACATGAGTGACATGGTCCTCAATGGCCATTCAATGTTCATGCTATTGACATGCTATACATCAGGGATACCACTTACAACATTGTTAAATATTTATTATTATCACTACTATTTTGTTAATTCCTACCTAGGAGCAGAGAAGTTGAGTTGGTACTATTTTCTTTGGACTTAGCACATGCATTGACTGTCCATCAATTATGTTCCTGGATCAACTTTGAATTTACTTATATCAGCATCTCCTCTGCTATTTGATTCTTATGCCAAGTTTTAAATCCTCTTTGCATTGTGTCAAGTTGATAGTTGTTATTGCAGGGAAAAGGAGCACAGCGGAAGATATCTCGGTCACTTTCAGTCCCTGTCAACAATAAAGAAGGAAGTATCAGGAGGATGGATTCCTTTTTCCGCATCATTCCTTCAACCCCTCGAGTGAAGGAAGGAGATGTAATAGTAACTGCTTCTCCAGGCAATGATAGTACTGGTATTGTTGTTGTCTAACTGTTGCGATGGACTTGACTTGTATTTTCGTTGTTGTGATGTGGCTGCCTAGAAACTCAAATTCTTTGTCTTTTCACTTTAAATTCACCCGAAAATTCCGGCATGCTCATTATCAAATTATGAACCTGTTACTTAATCCTTGGAACTGTATTTTTTTTCACCACTTCTTTTACCAGCAAAGTGAATTGAGTACTTCAGTTTTCTTAATGTTTTTGTTGGCTTCTGAGAAGATAGGGAAGGGAAAAGAAATTCCTGTCTCACAACTGGATATCAAAACTCTTCACTATATTTCTTTATTGTAGTTTCCCTATTCTTCAGATTTCTTAGCGAATATACCTGCTGTTTTGTTTTGTCTACCAACCAATATCTTAGTCTTGTGTTTCAGAAACTGAGGACACCGATGGTGAAGACATACCTGAAGAAGAGGCTGTTTGTAGAATATGTTTGGTTGAACTGTGTGAAGGTGGTGAGACGCTTAAAATGGAATGCAGCTGCAAAGGTGAACTTGCTCTGGCTCATCAAGAATGCGCTGTAAAATGGTTTAGCATCAAGGGTAACAAGACCTGTGATGTGTGCAAGCAAGAGGTCCGCAACTTGCCTGTCACCCTGTTACGAATCCAGAGTGTCCGTGCTCGAACTAGTGGAGCGAGTAGAGCTCTTCAGGCTGATGCTAACAGGTACAGGCAAGTAAATTTTTGATAGTTTTCTATTTGTACACAATGATTATATGCTAGAAACTCACTAGCTCTTGTCTAATCAGGGTTTGGCAGGAAGTGCCTGTGCTTGTAATTGTTAGCATGCTTGCCTACTTTTGTTTTCTTGAGCAGCTCCTGGTAAGATAAGAAGCTTTACATCTAAATTCATGGAATTGCTATTTTACTGCTATCCTGAGACCTTCCATTTGTGCAGGTTGGGAATATGGGTACTAGTGCAATTGCTATATCACTTCCATTTGCTTGTGTATTGGGTCTCCTCTCATCTATGATCTCATCAACCATGGGTAAGGCACATGTTCTCTTAAAAGAAATATTAAATCTACTGTAAGGAATTTGTGTCTAAACCAGAGACAATGATTTGCTATGTGGGACATTTGTTTTCTTATGTAGCCTGGTAGATAGAAAGTTAGATCAGTTCTTGACTACATACAATTTTACCAATGTTTGGAGTTTTTTCCAGAAATGCTCGTTTAAAAGTAAAATCTCCTCAACTTCTTTTCTATGCAGTGAAGAGAAGATTTGTTTGGGTGTATGCATCAGTTCAATTTGCTTTGGTGGTTCTCTTTGCACATATTTTTTACTCCTTGGTAAGTAGATCCATTCATTTTGTCTCAAAAAAATTAAGAAGGTACATGTGAAATGCCACATCTTTCTTTTTCATGCTCAAATTCCTTATGCCATACAGGTAAGCTTGCAAGCAGTTCTATCAATTCTTCTAGCAACCTTTTCCGGGTTTGGTGTAGCAATGAGTGGAAGCTCTATAGTGGTTGAGATATTGAGATGGAGAAGAAGGTTGCTTGCGCAAGCAGAGCAGCGACAGCAGCAGCATGATCCGTATATGATGACAGGACCTGGCCAGTTCCCGAGAACTGTAGTAACTTCATCCCAAACAGGATCTCGTGGTCGCCACAGGAATGAAGTGCAAAACCCAGAAACATTGAATGGCAGTTAAAATTGGTTTTTCTCATTTGACGTAGTAAAAGGTGATAGTGTCATGGCTAAATTATGCTCATGTAAACTATAAGTGAAAAATTTGTCTTTGTAATATACAGGAAGTAGGATCATTGTTTTTTTTTTTTCTTCAACCAAATTATGATAGACAGCCTACCGAACTCCACAGGATCAAAATTCTGCAACAAAGTTAAAGATTATAAATCTGTATCCCCTGCTGAGTATGGTTAGGATTTTGTATGCTTTACAAGTGACGACATACATTGGATTGGGTTTTAACAGATTTATAAAATGAATACAACTTGTATCTTTTATTATGCTCCGGGACTGTTTGTTCAAGACTGTTAAATGCATGATTTGCATGATTCATTCCAGTTCTTTAATCATGTTTTTCTCAACAACAATAGCTGCTATTACACTATTACAAAAAATAAAAATCACACTTCCAAAAAAAAGGTGGTAATAATAAAATAAAAATAAAAATCGACATCATCACGTGAAACACACGTGCCACATCATTAGTAAGCAACTTCCCATATACTAGGGCATTTGAAGCAGGAAATCGGTCAGCTTCTCTCACTACTTGTAATCAGAAGGAGAAGCAGAGACAGAAACAGAGCAGGCAATGAACATTCCTGCAAGAATTGCACGCAAAGTCCCACTTCTGCCTCCCTGTCCTTCCGTCAGAGGTGCTCTTTAGTTACAACTGTCAGTCTCTCTCTTTCTCTTTTCTTTTAGCCCAACTAAATAAACTAACAACAAATAAAGCTATTAACTTTCCTGTTTTCTGTTTCAAAGTTCGTTTCTTTTTTGAGTTGGGTATTGTTTTTCACCTCTCTAATTTGAAAATTCACTAATTTTAGGTATTCCAAGAACTGGGTCACTGCCATTCTTTACTCAGAAAAGGAAATTAGGAATTGGGCATCAAAAAAAGATGGCTCAAAGTTTAGAGACAAATAATAATGTGGACATGGTGGATAAGTTAGGAATTGTTTGGCCTGCCTCTGAATTGTATGCTGAGGAGGCAGTTGAAGCCCTTAAAGCTGGAAAAGTTGTTGCAGTTCCTACTGATACTCTCTATGGATTTGCTTGTGATGCTTGGTATGTGCTTTATTTTCTTGGGTTTAATTAATGCTTCTTGTGCTTTTCTTTTTGGTAGAGATTATAAATAGTTTTGGTAGGTTGTGGTTGTTTATTTTGGATGTTGTTTTATTAAGATGAAGGAATTGGTTAATTTTTAATGTGAAATATTTAAGGGATGATATGGAAAAGTAAGAAGACTGTTATGTTGAAGGTGAATTATATTCATTTGTTAATGGAAATTGTGACCATTGAACTTGTATAGAGTTTATTACTTTCTATTTTTACATTGTAATGATTGTTGTTAGTGTTATGTTTTGGTGAACCTCAACTAAGTGGTTCTCGGTTAGATGTTAAGGAAAAATAGCCATTAGCCGATCCTTACTTTGAAACTCATGGGATGCTTTACTAGCTTACTGTAAGGATGCTTTTAGATTCTGCAATGGCAGATGAAATTTAATGCCTGTAGGCTGTAGTTACCAAGTCATAACCTAAAAGATAAATGGCAACTCTTCTTGAAAGGGTGAAGAAAGTCTCTAAATGATTTACTATAAATGTTTTCATCCTTTTGGATGCTCTTCCCTCCTATATCTATGAAAACATTAAATCTTCTTACACATTGTCATAACATGGATTTGAGTGTTGCTTAGCAGTTGCATAGAATTCTGGGCTGTCTTGGGTGACCTTTAGTTTTGTCTCTGAAATATTCACTTTTAGATGTTGCTGACTTGCAGTTTCCTTTTCTCTCAGCTCTTTGGAAGCAGTTAATAGGATTTATGAGATCAAAGGACGTAAGCATACTAGCCCTCTTGCAATTTGTGTTGGAGATGTATCAGACATAAAGCATTTTGCAGTCACTGAACACCTTCCTAATGGCTTGCTGGATTCACTACTCCCAGGGCCTGTTACGGTTGTATTAAACAGAGGTTTGTAAACTATGATTAATATCTTTGATTTTTCAGGAAAAGAATAAAACTACTGCACTCCCTATCTTCACTTTATTGTTGTATAATATGTGCGGTTCCACATCAATGTTTCAAATGTTATGTGGTTTAAAGTAAAATTTTTGGGATTTGTTTAGGAGAATCAAGTGCACTTGAGAAGTCCTTGAACCCGGGATTGGACACTATTGGAGTCCGAGTGCCTGATTCTAGCTTCATCAGGGTAATTGCCCGTGGTTTGGGAAGAGCCGTGGCCCTCACAAGTGCGAACCTTAGTGGAAATCCAAGTAGTGTTTGCATCAAGGATTTTGAGAATCTATGGGAACATTGCGAGTATGTTTACGATGGTGGAGTGCTTCCATCTGGTCGTGCAGGTTCAACAGTTGTGGACCTTAGCAGGCTAGGAAAGTTCAAGATTCTTAGACCTGGAAGGTGATATTCTGATTGAGCAGATAACATATTATGTGAATGTCTCAGTAAAACTGAGAAATTTTTGGTGTTAGTGTTGTATACTGTCAGTGTCACCTGGATCTAAAATAGGAAGATATCGGTGAAAAATTATCTGGTAGATGCATGTCTTATTTGCATTCTAAGATTAAAACCTTCATGTTAATGTTGTAATGTACTAGAATAACTCCAACTAGTGTTTCATTTACTAATCATAAACTGTTGGTTGGAGATGGTGGTTTACGAGCAGGTGGGACAACCACATTTGTGCTGGTCTTACAATATATATGAGCTTGTGTTTCTATATTGGTCTCTCTTATGTTCATTATTGAGGATTGTTTTACGTATGATTACATTTGCCAATAAATACCTGCATTTTGCTTCATGAAGAACATTACTGGGTCTGGGTGGCTGATGATATGTTGCTGATAGAGAAAAATCTGTTCCTTTCCTTTTTGGTTGTGTAAATCTGTGGCAACTATGACAACTATATATATCATTGTGATAATTGGTTGAAATTATCCCGCTCTGGTCTTACAAGTATTCCGTTAACAATTTATTTATTTATTTTTTTCATTTGAAAAACTAAGAGCGACTGTCTTTTATTGTTTTATATTTTTGGCTCGTGTGAATTCTTTTGATATTGATGATAATGCTTTGTCTTGTATTTCCAGTGCAGAGGAAGAGACCACGCAAATACTCGAAAAGCATTCTCTAGTTGAAGAAGGCAAGAGAGTTTGAAGCAATATTGGAATGAGGTGTTATGGTTTATAGTGATTTGCAGCACTGATGAGAAACTGAGATGGATTTATTTGTGCTAGGGAAAACCTCGTGTGTTCTTCTGTATTATATTTCTTGAGGTTCCGCACAGTTTATATGTACATCATTAGTAGATGATTCTTGGAGAAGGCAGAAATGAAATTATTTAATTCTAGATTATCTTTCATTTGGAGTTGAATTATCTAAATTACAATCCCACTAGTCTAGTCTATTAATTAATATATGAAGAACAACATTTATATTTATCTGAGTGAAACTGAAAAGTAAAAAGGAAAGTCACTGTTTTTCTGTATTTGGTTATATCATTTTCAGCCTTATCGTTTTCAGAATCAGGTGTTGGAATGTTGTGATCTCCCCAGCTGCAATGTTTCAGGTGAAATTTCATTTGTGGCATTTTTGGAAGACAACGGGGCAGTTTCCTCCTGTCGACATGCATTGCATTGCAAGAGATGGCTAATAAAATTCCCAAAATAATGCTGTCCATATTTGTAGTTGTTATTTTGCAATGTGATAAATGCCATGTCTCAAAAAGAGACAAGAAAAAGTCCCCAGCATATAGTATTGACATAATTTTCAAGGAATAATCGGTGAATATGCTGATCTGGCTATATTTTGACATTGTTATAATTCAAAAAATATTTTATATAATATATGGTCGTTGGTCAAGGATGGTAAATATATTTGTGAAGATGGTCTACATATGTGCACCGGTCTTTAAATCCCTTTTTTTTTTTTGGTTAATATCTTAGACTCAACATTTTATATAATCAGCCGTATTAGACCATCAACCATACCAGTCAATATAAAGCTGCTGACATTTTTGAGGGGCTGCCTTCTGTTTTGTAAGATATTTTCAATTGACTATATTATCTCAAACGCATTGAATATTGAAGTCGTAGTGGCGGCTACTCTTTCAAGTCAGAGTTTAATGTAAATTAGCAAAGTGTCCAGCCAGCCAAACGAAATTTCAAGCAAAACTTGCATTTACATGCAGCCATTGAATTTTTTTTTCCTGTTGCCTTTCTTGATAGGTGGCTTAAACTAATAAACTCCATTGATGTACTGAAACATCTTTCTTGTATCGCATAAATTGCATTCTTGCCAACGATCTTATTTGGGTTAGAGCCAATCTGTTTTTTTTTTTTTACAAAATTTTGGGTTAGAGCGGCCATTTTGATCAAGGTCAATATGTGCACTCCCATTTGAATAAAAATAGTAATCAAAGAACAATATTTATTTCTAATTCCCGTGTACACTCGATGCATATGAACTTGTTAGCTACATCAATTTTAATTAACTAAGCATAAGATGACTTCTTCAGTAGTATATATTAATTTATGTCATGACAGTGAGTGAGGGTGATACAAATTAGGGGTGGGCATGGACCTGTTAACCGGTCGATGACCTCTATTTATAAACCGGTTCATGACATTTTAGTTTTTAATATTGTGAAGCTAAACTTAAATTTCAAACTGATTACCTGCTATATCAGTTAACCATAAAAATATAGTTTGATTTCTCGGTTTTTAATTTTTAACTATTTTACATTCTTTTAAAAAAATTTGGTCGTTAATCATTTTTTTTATTGTTTAACCATAAAAATTAAAAGTACAACCATAAAACACACAAAAAAAGAAAGTAAAAATAGGACAATTAATTTGAAAAAAAAAAACTATACTTCAACATAATAACTGCAAATTATATGCATGAAATTGAGTTTTTATCTATCAATTCTAAACCTAAATAATTAACAATAAAATAATAATATCTTGAACTTAAACCTAAACTGATCGGATTAATCATAATTCCATAAAATACAATTCGATTTTCTGATTTCAATTCAATTAATTGGTTTCACCTGTTTTTTTATCCACTGTCTAAATACAATTTCACTCCACATGTCAAGTAAATGATTATTGATTAAGATTGAAAATTCATCCAAAACAAAAATAATTAATCGTTTATTGATTATTTAGTTATTTAATGTTATATCACAATGTCCATTCAAAAAAAAATGTTATATCACAATGTAAAAAAATAAAATAAATAGAAAGTTATTAGTAATATTATCCTCTTTACAAATTTTGAACTTACCTACAGAAGTTCAAAAAAAAAAAATACTTAACCAAATATGTAAGTGAGTGCTTTTCTTTGAAAAAGTCAAAGTATATTAGAGGGCCAACAACTGCAGCTTTGGGGTGTTATTGTGAATGAAAACGGCCTCTGGCCCGCTGCCTACAATCTAACAATAAAAATAATAATACAGTAGACTGATAGTGATGACAAAGAATTTAGATATAGTAGAAAATATTATAATTGGTTTAATTATATTTCGTTAGTTGAGAGATATATGATGTGCTCGAGAGTTATAGATTTAAATCCTTATTAAAAAAAAATTGAATTTCTCTTCTCTAAATAAAAGGAATATTTATGAGATGGTGTAACGTCTCTCCTTGATAAACCATATATACATATACTTAATATGCCCATTAAAAATATTTACTTTATCGGATAATAAAATTTCATACATAAAAAAATATTATAATAAAATTTAATTTGTTATTACTCTTTAATAAATAAAATTTAAAATAATATTAATAATAATAATAAAATATTTTTTCTTAAGATCGCTGGAGTCTAGCCACATGGAGGAGTACCAAATTTTGCCTTCCCTTCCCATTTGATTCTTTCTGCAAAATTGGATTATTAAGGAAAATAATGAGCCTGATGCTCGGTGAGAAAATAAGCACACATGCGCACGCGCGCAGACACACACACGCACATATATATACTTCCTTATTTACTGTTATCATATGCCATTTTATATTAATTTATCATAACATAAAAATACAATAAGTATACCAAACATATCACTATATATGATGTCTCACTATCATCAACCTATTGAATATTAATATTTAATATATCTGTCGATCCCATTTCCTCATCTAATATAATATTGTTTCACATCATATTACTCTTTACACACACACACACACACACTCAACATGCATATTGTTGATCCAAGATCCCTTTTGATGCATACAATAATTCTGTAAGTCATATATTTAACATTTACTTAAGCAATTTGCAGGAATACTTGAAACAGGGCAAAAGGCATGATCGTGTGTCCAAGTACACGATCGTGCACAAGGGAATAGAAGCTGTGCAAAATCTAGAAAACTTCACACGAGGCAACCAAGGGATGCACGATCGTGCTTCTGACTTCTAGAAGGTTTGAAAGCTTTGCGAGATAATATGCACAAGCCACTTGCATGACAAAGCATCATGCACACGATCCAGTGCATGATCGTGCGTACCGAATGCACGATTGTGCGTTTCTTACTCTGCCAAATCAGCATCTCTAGAAGGCCAAAAGATCTGCCACGCCAGCACGCACGATCGTGTGCCTTGGAGGCACGATCGTGCATGCCGTTACAAAAAAAGACAACTTGCTTGTTTTTATCCAAATACTGATTCTTTTTGTATTTTAACTTACTCCAACGGCTAGAAAAGCCTTAGGGCCTATAAATAGAGTGCCTAAACACTTCAATAGGGTTACACAACCTGAGATTAAGATTTGAATTCTTTGAAGCACTCTTTTATATGCTTTAACCTTGTTCTATCAAAAGTCATCTTTTATTTTTTTTAAGCTTGAGCCTTGTAAGCTCTGTTGTTTTTATGCAATCTTAGTGTGGTTGTAAGATATTTAGGATATCTTGTGAAAGGTTTAAGTTTTATCCTTGGAAACATTTGAGACTTGGGTTTTAGTGAGTGAACTCAAGGGGTGGTCTAGATAGGTTGGGTGGTTAGCCTTGAAATCACTATTGTAAGGTTGTGTGTGATCCTAAACACTTGTATTTACCATTGATTAGTGGAAACCCAAGATTTGGATAAGTGGATGTAGGCATCCTTGGTCGAACCACTATAAATTGCTTGTCTCCTTTTTTTTTGCTTTTATTTTTTATTTATAATTAGTTTGCACTAATCACCTATTCACCCCTCCCTTCTAGGTGCCATTTGGGATTTCATTTGGTATCAGAGCTTGTGCTCATTTGTGTTTTCTTCATTGATTTGAATTAAAGATCCAATGGCATCAGAGCTTTCTATTCACAACTTGAAGTCTTACTTTGATGGAACCGACTACACATTATGGAAGCACAAGATAGAGTTTAAGAAGAATATATATATATATATATATATTGTAAAAATTGAATCTAAAAAAGGTATTTCAAGTAAACTGTAATTCTAAACTAATTATTATTTAATTATTATAATCTTTTAAATAATATTGCTCTATTATTTAGGTAATAAATTAATTGATTTTTAGATATTTTGATCTTTTTATTGATAAGAGGATACTCTATTATTTTGTATAAATATCTTAAATATATTTAAAAATTATTATTTAGTTAAATATCTTCTTCTTATCTTAAATATATTTAGAAAGTATTATTTGGTTAAATATCTTGCTACTTTTAGAATCGATGAACTTATTGGTAAGCTTCTTACTTATGAGATGGAGGATGATGATGACTTGAAAGAAGAGAAGCGCAAGAACATTGAGCTCAGGGTGGTAAGGAACTCAAGGGAAGTTAGGGAAAAAAGTGAATCGGAAGAAGAATCCGAACAGGAAGAAGAATCCGAACAGGAAGAAGAGGATGACGGAATGGTGGAACTTAATGAGAAAGAACTAGCTATGATCACCAAGTAAGTTCAAAATGTTCTCACTACCTTTAAAAATAAGGGAGGTAGAAGAAACTACAAGCTCTACGAGAAGACAATCGGATCTTCTAAGAGAAATGAATCAGTGTGCTACGAATGTGGCAAATCGGGGCATATCAAATCAGAATGCTACCATCTCAAGAAAAAGGGTGCCTCCACCTCCTCCTCTAGCAAGGACAAAGAGCCAAGGAGAGCTTACAAAGTGGGTTGGGATGCACCTAGTGAAATTGATGAAGGTGATCAAGAGAACATTGCCAACCTATGTCTCATGGCCTTTGAAGATCCTTCCAAAGAGGTAATTGATCCAACTTCACCTTTTGAGTCGTGTGATGATAATTGTGAATTTGATGAGGTTGAAATTAATAGTGAGGAATTACTTTAGACCCTCTCAATTAAGTGCAATCAATATTTTTTAAAA
>CANYLF011606191.1:0-10581 GCA_948193215.1 Bocquillonia castaneifolia | reverse complement strand
AACAAAAAATCTTTTTATATAAGATTATACGACTTTTATTTTTTGGTTAATTAATTAAATTAATGTCCCCATTTCACTTTCTCTCCAAACCACAAAACTTGGGGTCCATTTTGTTCTTCTCTTCTTCCTCGCCTTTTATTTTATATCCTTTTCTATTCATTTATTTATTTATATAAAGTGCGAACGGTGGCGGGGTTCTTGGGGTCCATTTTGTTCTTCTCTCCTTCCTCGCTTTTTATTTTATATCCTTTTCTATTCATTTATTTATTTATATAAAGTGCGAACGGTGGCGGGGTGCGCATGGAGATAACCTTCGCATCTACAAGCTCACGCGACCTCACTACCATCTCTCCTTCTTCGTCCGGATCCTCCATGCCGACGACGACCCGACCCGTCAAAATCATTCCTCTTCAGCATCCTATTACGACGTCGTCTTCTTCTTCTTCTCCTTCCTCCTTCTTCTCTCGATGGACCACTAAATTAAAACGCATGTCGTTTATTCAATGGATTGAAATGCTCTTCCCTTGCTGCCGTTGGATTAGAACTTATAAATGGAAAGAGTATTTTCAAGTTGATCTTATGGCTGGTGTCACCATCGGTATCATGCTCGTTCCACAGGTGATTCTTCCCTCCCTCCCTCCCTCCTCCTCTCTACATAACTAACTTCTATAACACGCTTTCTTCATCAAATGCATGCGTACATATATACGCTCTGATTTTCACGGAGCTTATCTTCTGTTTGTTTCCTGAGAAAATTAACAAGCTACGTAGTTTCTTGTTGACCAAACAGAGTTTCTGATTCGCATTTCGTTAATTCAGCAGCGTATCTTAGACGTTTCTTTTTTCTTTTTTTTTTGTGTTTTTAATTGGACTTCTTATGAAGCGTGTGTAACACAATAATGTGTTTGATTTTAAGTTAAGTCGAGGAGTCGTGTTTGGTTGCTTGAAATTTGATGTTGACAAGTGTAATTTCTTTTTTGAACCGACACAAGTGTAATTTCTAAAAATTATGATCAACCAAACACAGTATAATAAGAGTTACTTCTCTCCCATAAAAAAAAAATAAGAGTTACTTCTCACTTGATTTTAAGTTAAGTCGTGTTTGGTTTCATGAAATCCAGTGTTTGTTTGACATGTGTAATTGTAGAATTATGAACAACCCACCAAACAGAGAACAACACTGTACTTTTTATTTATTTATGGTTGTAATTGATGTAACAGGGTATGTCTTATGCGAAATTAGCGGGACTTAAACCAATTTATGGACTTTGTAAGTTTTAGCTTAGCTAGCAGTAAATTTTTTTTTTTTTTTTTACCATTTTTCTGTGAAATGTATATATTTACTTAATAATGGATTTTTTTTTTTGGTAATGTAGACACTGGGTTTGTGCCAGTATTTGTGTATGCAATATTTGGGTCATCAAGGCAACTGGCAACTGGCCCTGTGGCATTGGTTTCTCTGTTAGTTTCTAATGTTTTAAGTGGGATTGCTGATTCATCTGATACTTTATACACCGAACTTGCTATCTTATTGGCTCTTATGGTTGGTGTTCTTGAATGCATTATGGGGCTTTTGAGGTATTTTCTTTCTGCTCAGCTATTATCATCGCACTCTCTTTTTGTTATATGTATTTATATATGTCTAGGTATATGAGGAGGAGTACGCTTTAGGAAACAGTAATAATTTTCGAGTTTTGTTTGTTATATGATTTTATAGTGTGATAAGTAAAACTCTAAAGTAGGAGTTTTTTGCTGTTTTATTTATTTATTATTTAATTTTTTAGGCTTGGGTGGCTCATCCGCTTCATTAGTCACTCTGTAATTTCTGGGTTCACAACTGCATCAGCCATTGTGATTGCATTATCTCAAGCGAAGTATTTCTTGGGTTACGATATTGTACGAAGTAGTAAGATTGTGCCATTGGTTGAGAGCATAATATCTGGAGCAGATAAGGTATGATTCTTTGAGTGGTAGATTCTCTACAAATTTCTTCTGTTTAAATTTGGTTTGAAAAGCACATAGAAGTGGGGAAGTGGTAGATTTTGCTAATGATGATTATTTTTGAATTTAGTGCTGGCATTGATATTGCTCTGTTCTGAGGTTTCACTTTTGTGACAATGCCTATCATTGATTTGATGCTTGCTGACATGATTGATTTGTATGGCAGTTGGCATCTAGAACTTTAAATATGCATAATGCTTTAGCATACATGTTGGTTGATGAACTTAAAACTTCCTTGCTTTATCCATATAATTCTATTCTTCTTTTGATTTTAGAAATTTCCTACATGTGTTCAGCTATTCCTTTTCTAATGTAACAGACTTGGTGCTATCGCTCATTAATTCCTTTTTTAACCACAGGTGGTATTTTGCTTTTGTAGTTCTCGTGGCCTCCTTTTGTGATGGGATCTGTCATTCTTGCCATAATGTTGGTAATGAAACATTTGGTATGCATCAATCTACTTCTCATTTTGGTTGTGATATTGTTTTCTTCAACTCGTGGTTATGGTTTTGATTGGTTGTTATTTGATGTTCTATGTGAAAGGGAAAAACAAGGAAGCAACTTAAGTTCCTTCGAGCTGCGGGCCCCCTCACTGCTGTTGTTTTGGGTACAACCTTTGCGAAAATATTTCACCCTTCCTCCATTTCTTTGGTAAGAATGATAAGCTTAAAAACTCAATATAACCTTTTCTTTTATTTGAAGTTTTATTACTGTTATTTTAAGTTTTATGACAAGAAAAGTTTTGTTCTTTTTCCAAACACCCAAAATGTTTCACACTTTTTGATAAGGAAAGTCTATGTTTTTCATTATTTTGGCCCTAAGAAAGATATTTAGCTTGTATTCCTCTCCTATTTTGGCAATTATGTGTGCAATCAGATTGAATTCCCTCTAAAGATCATCGTTTCCATGAACAGGGAATCATCTCAACTGATTCTTAAAGTGTTGATTTTACTAATATATTGTAGTATGGGCCACTTCACGGCTTAACTATTTGAGATATATTCAATTGCCTTTCTCAAATGTTTAACTTTCTCTATTTGTGTACCTAAGAGCATCTCTTTTGTTCTCTTGGTCCAATATGCAATGATAGATTAGATTTTTGTTGTTCACCTTCATAGTGTTTCCGAAGTTACTGACTGATTTTATGAGTTTTTTTTTTTCTAAATTCTGCATATTTGTTTCAAAGTTAGATAGTCACTATCAGATCCAATTGAGATTTATAAATATATTTTTTGTTTTAGGTTGGAGATATACCTGAGGGTCTCCCAAGCTTCTCTATTCCTAAAGAATTTGGGTATGTAAAGTCTTTGATTCCAACCGCAATTCTTATTACTGGTGTAGCCATATTGGTAAGAGAAGTTATGCTATTTGTTTTGATGCATTTTTTACTCACTCTGATGTGCTCTTCCCAGTCCAATGATATTAAACTTTGAATCATAGGAATCTGTGGGGATTGCAAAAGCTTTGGCAGCAAAGAATGGGTACGAGCTGGACGCAAGTCAGGAGGTAGGTTTGTGAATTGTATGGTGTTATTGCCATGTGGTAGCTGCGGTCTACTGCAACTTCTGCTATCAATAATAAAATGAGACAATCTTTTCTGCTCTCACCTGATGAATTAGCTTTACACAATCCGTAAGAGTTGCATAGACCAAAGGTGCCAACATGTGCAGAAGTAGTTTAGCTCTTTGAATGAAAGGCACTATGTTTAGTTTGGATCAAGGTGAAATTGGTTACTGTGAAATTTCAAGATATCACCATGTGCCCTGTATATCTTCATACTCTTTAATTAGATATTGACATTGGACATACATAACTAGTTCTAGTTCTAACATTTTGGTTTTCTATGAACAGTTGTTCGGCCTTGGTCTGGCAAATATATGTGGCTCATTCTTTTCAGCATACCCTGCAACAGGTGAGATTTATTTCTGGTGGGGTCCAATGAGCTGCAAAATTAACTGTAGATATTAGCATGAAAATCTAATTTTGTTTTTCACACATAATTATGCCTGTTGAGAACTTCTGTGACAAAAATATGCAATAAAATGTAGGGTTCTTTTTTGTCTCGCAGGTTCATTTTCTAGGTCAGCTGTAAGTAATGAAAGTGGAGCAAAAACTGGTTTATCTGGAATCATTACAGGCATCATTATAGGCTGTGCTCTTTTATTCTTGACTCCATTGTTTGAATACATTCCTCTGGTAAGTTTTCATACGTGTGTTTCATTTGAATTGTAAATGCTTTAAGGGAAAAGTGTTGTTTGATTTGAATTGGAAATGCTTTAACGGAAAGGTGTCTTGATAATGCTTTAAACGACAAATTTCTATCGTACCAAGTCCTATGATGCTCATAAACCATTAAATTTCCTTTTGAACATGTTGGGTTTTTTTTTTCGGTCCATGGATCTTACATTATTCTCTCTCTGTTTAAATGCTTACCTTCGGTCTGTTCTTTTGTTTTCCCCCCTTTACAGTGTTCTCTGGCAGCTATAGTAGTCTCTGCTGTGATGGGCCTGGTGAGTGAATTAAAACCACTGTATCATAATAATGTTGGGAAGCTTCTCAAGTTATTCTTTGTTGTAACGTCTGTTTATACTTACCTGTGTCTGTATACCAATCAATTATTTCCAAATGTGGCTCCTTTACAATGTCAGATTGTCAGAATTCCACAAATGCAAAGTCAAACTTTTGGGCACTGTTGCTTAGTTCCATTTAATAGGTTTATGGACACTGTTTTCAGAATCTGGGATCTTTCTCAAATAATTACAGCAAAAGCATTTTCCTAGAGTTGCATGTGGTACGTTCCCGCAAGCTTAGCCTAGTGGTTGGGATGCTTGTATTGAACCTAGAGTCCCAGGTTCAAATCCTCCCCTCCCCTAATAATAAAAAAAAAGAGTTGCATGTGGTACATAGAAGTATTTGGTTCCTGAAACTATGAATCAGATACATTTGTGTCTTCAAAGAAACTTTATGTAGTGCTGCTGCATTCATAGTATCAATGTAAAGTAACAAAAGATTCTTCGCAAGATTGAATTACGATGATGCAGAATAATTAATGTTTATTCGCAACATTTTATATTGTGAAACTGTTTGATGTTTAAACTAATAATGTTATAGATCTTTTGCTTTGCATTTGGTAGTAGGTTCCATGAGTGTATTTTTGCATCTAATTCGTTCAACCATTAAAGTTCTGTTTTCAAATATCAATTTTACATTTATTCTCTCTTTGATAGACATTTATCATATCAGGTGGATTATGATGAGGCCATCTTCTTATGGCATGTTGATAAGAAAGATTTTCTTCTTTGGACAATTACTAGCACAACAACGTTGTTTCTGGGCATTGAGATTGGCGTCCTTGTCGGGGTATGTATTTAGAGAAATCAAATATAATGGGTTTCAAGTAAAAATCCCCTTGCAATATGTAGAGTTTATGCATTTCCTGTTTTGGCACCCTTGAACTCACAAGCCATAATGCCTATCAGCTTTTAGTACTTTCCATTTCTTGTTAAAAATCCAATTTATTATTTTCTTTTATTTTTTAATGAGTGGTAATTTAGGATCCAACTCCTGAGTTCAACTGACACGCTTTAGACAGCTTGAAAACAGTCGGTCGAATATGGAGAACAGATCCCAAGAAAGATGAATAGATTTGTCCTTTTTAAGTTTAATTTTCTTTTTTTGATTTTTAGGTTGGTGTATCACTGGCTTTTGTCATCCACGAATCGGCAAATCCACACATTGGTAAGTGGGTTTTCTTGCACTGAAGGGTTTGGGTGTTAGTGATTGTTGTCTTTATGTTTTGTATGTGTTAATAATAGGCATATTTACTATTATCAGTACGTTGAGGGTTTTCTTTTTTTCTCTTTTCATTCTTGTGTAATTCCTATTATTAGCTTTATGATTGTCATCATCATTTGCTTGATCATGGAAATGGCAACAGTCTTCTTTTGTTTAATTGATTAAAGGGTAGTTACTTATTTTCTCTTTGTTGCTTTGCACACAGCTGTTTTGGGGCGTCTTCCTGGCACCACTGTTTACAGAAACATCGAACAGTATCCAGAAGCATATACTTACAATGGAATTGTGATCGTTCGAATCGATGCACCGATTTATTTTGCCAATATAAGTTATATAAAAGATAGGTGCATAAATATTCTTCCCTATATTAATTCCTAGACAAGCAAAAGTATTACCTACTCCGATCTTTCTATCTGCTTTCTTGTTATTCAGTTGATATGTTAAAGGTTTAAGTCATCTAGATTTGCTTTGTCAGGCTAAGGGAATATGAAGTTGATGTAGATAAATCTACCAGACGCGGTCCAGAAGTTGAAAGAATTTATTTCGTGATTTTAGAGATGGCACGTAAGTCTTCATTTCCATTTTATTTACTCTTTAGAAAATGCTTAGGTCTTGTATTTACATTTTGCATCAATGTGTTGAGCTTGATTCGTCTTTGGAAAGCAAGCAAAGCAAATATTATTGATGCAACCTTATATATAGAATTTCAAAGTAATGTTGGTCATGAAATGCTTTTTGTTTCTTCTGTCCATGTTCTCTGAAAATTGGATAATCATGATTATATCTTATTTATGAAACATGGGATATACATATGCATTTCATCAAATGTTAAATCTTCTGTGAAAAACAACCTGATATTAGTAGATAAAGTATCATGTTCCTTTTCTAATTTATTTTTTGCAATTTGGAAGAAGCTGGAATAATACAGATTAGTATATCATATTGTCTCTATGGGATGCATAGCTCACCAGCTGTAGACTGTGGCTGAGTGCTAGTTTTTAGTTTATGCAGATAACTCCTCGCAGCTCCATCCCTCTTTTGTTTATATGTCTATGATACTATTTAATGTAAGAAAAGGCTACCTATGTTGATCTCCTCTGTGATTCATTTCTTATCAGTCTCAACAGAGAATATGCTCATATCTTCAGCTTATCCAGTTTTTGTTGTTTCTTCTTTCTATTTTGACTTGTGGGGGTTATTTTAAGCTTTATTTATTAACATATCATTGAAAATTTGTCCTCTCGTACTAGGAGTTTTCAAAGTGGGATGATTCCTTGTTCTAGAAAATGGTAGAAATTGAAATAATCTGTTATTGACTGGACTATACTTTCAACCGATGTCAGCATGCACCACTTATTTTTTCACCACTGATTGTATCTTAAGCAACATTTTTTTCCATCTAAAAAATTATACTTGCTTTTCCTGGACCCACGATCTCAGTTTTCTCTTGATATGCTGTGCAAATGTGTTCTTGAAATTTATCATATGGTGTAAATATATCCATCATCATCTAAACAATGTTCTTGTGAGATCAACAATTTCTTACTTGTTTAGTTATTGAGTATGATCTCATTATATGTATCTTATAGCATTTGAGCCTAGTGATATTGGTTCAAAAGGATTTTTGTGGATGCCATAATTTCAAAATCTTTTTTCTGATGATACTTGCAAGTTCGCTCTTGAAGTGATGAAACTAAGGTTTGATAATGGACCAATTACTTACATTTTACATGTGTTTAATTTTGCAGCTGTTACATATATAGACTCCAGTGCAGTTCAAGCCTTGAAGGACTTGTATCATGAGTACAAATCACGAGATATCCAGGTTCAGTGTTTGTTACGGTTGAAGTTGCATTTTTTTGACCATCAGTTTTGCTTTGTGTGGATTAGAAAGTGTGATCTTCTTGCATGCCATTTGGTTATTTTGCAGATTGCCATCTCAAATCCTAATCGAGAGGTCCTGTTGTCTTTAATGAAAGCTGGACTTGTAGACCTTATTGGTAAAGAATGGTACTTTGTGAGAGTGCATGATGCCGTTCAAGTTTGCCTTCAGCATGTTCAGAGCATAGACCAAGCACCGAAGCACCCATATCCATCACCTAATGATCCATCACCCGATGACAAATCCAGTTTCTTCAGAAGGCTATTGAAACAAAGAGGGAATGATGCATCCGTTTCTGACTTGGAGTCAGGTGATAAGAAACCATCACTTCCCAAGGATGTTGACCCCCAGTTGGAGCCATTATTATCTCGGAAGTCTTGAAATGCGCTTATTTATAGCAAATTTTTTTATGCCTATTTTTATCGAAGGCAATCCATATAGATATGACATTTGATTTTTCTAGCTAGTAAGGTTTGATTGTTTTCATGTAAGTAGGCTTCATTGTTGTAACATTTCATTGTAATTTATAATTTGATTTTTCAAGCAAAAGCTTGATTGTTGCAGAATACACTGTAATATCCCATTACTTGAGGCATACAATCTCCACTGCATATAAGTTGTAATGAAAGTTTTGTAACTTAAGATATGATCAACTGATGTCATGAAAGTTTAATCACAGTTCATCATCATTCTGTTGGTTCGTAAGTATTAATCCTTCCATTGTCTTTACTAGTTAACACGTAAATAGATGATCGAGTCTCTGGTCATAGGTTTGTCTACCTCCATAATACCTATGCAGTTGCATTGAGAATTTTCTTCTTTTCTCAAGTTTGGAGCAGCTTGTACAACAGATGATGGGAAATGATTCTGGGGCAGTCAATCCAATTATATGTTTATAACTTATGCTGATGTTGGATGAATAAGAACTTGCTCATTTGAGCATGAAAATCACACTTCCATTAAAGAAACAGGAAGCGCGAGTAATCAAGAAACTAGATTCTCAAGAAATGATAGACAATTCACGATAAAATAAGCAAAACTAGATTCTCAAATCACCTTTATTAAGAGCATAAATATTCCCCACCAAGGCTCTCTAAAGAGGCAAGACTATTACACTAACGTCTCCTGTCTATACCATTAAGTTCAAGTGTTCAACTGAACGAAAATATGTGAAATATGGCCAGTGATAACTTTTTTCCCACATCGAAAACTAGAAGCAAACACCTCCAAGTGATGCTGTATAAATAAAACTTCTTTGCTTAAGAGCAAACTGCCTTAAACTAATGAGTAAGGAAAACAAAGCGAGCGGTGGGAGCTGCTCGCCGCGCTTATAACCATTATGCGCAAGAATTTGTGGAGGGGTTATAGGCTGGCCGAGTGTTGACGCTGCTTACTTTTGCAGAACTCACTTGAGCGGGCCTCCCTTATAAAGGACCCATCCCCCTATTTCAGTCCAAAATGCTTCCAATTGATCATAGCCAAATGCAACGAAATTTTAATGTCTTGCTTAGTTAACTAATTTTACAATGAACTTCAAACAGTAATCGATGAATTAATAATGTTTTAATCAGATTAACGTGGTTATGTATGGAGCTTCATTTAGGCTTTTTATCAAACAGAAGATAGGGTTTGGACGATAATCAAGTGATCTCAGCAAAGGCTTCAATTCATTTTCCTTCGAATAGCTAAACTTAATCGAAACACAATTATCTATGTTATTTCTCTAATTTTTTTCTCTAATTTTTGACGTAAAAAAGTTCATTCATGTAGAATAGTAATCTTTTAAACTTCACTTGGGCATTTTATCAAACAGAAGAAAGGGATCAGCTAATCAACTGAAGTGGATGATAATCACGGTGAAGATCCAATTTTTTTTTTTTTTTTTCCTTTATGTGTAGCTAAAAAACTAGATCTTAAAACACCATCTTAGGTCCATTTCCACGAGTTAATAACTCTCAACCATCCACCAAAATTCTCAAACTTTTAAATATATAACTGTTCACACAAATTTTTTTGTCTTGAAATAGAGAAAAAGAAAAAGACGAACAAATAATTAACTTTATTAATTAAAATCAAGAAAATGGGTATAATCTCTATTAGGCATGGGGCTATTTCCACGTGTGTAGAAATGAAATCCTTTGATGCTTTCTGCCAAGAAATTGTGGATCAAGTGCTTGTGAAGCTTGTTCTTGAATCCGTTGTAGAAAACTTCTTCGATTTATGAAGAAGAATGTTGAATCTTCACAAGGTGATGACAAGTGAAGATCCGAGCTTGATTTGATTTGAAAGGCTTTGTTATAGTTTGAGTGTTGGAGAGAGTTGTGTAAAGCTTCTTAAATGCTTTGTTACAGAATTCTGACGCTTGTAATGTGTGTCCCCTCTTGAGCATAAGACACCTCTATTTATAGGAGAAATGAGGAGAGTGCACTTATGGTAGTTGGACCCATTTGGAAAGAAATATATATATTTTCTTTAATTGGTCAAATATTTTATTTATTCAACCATAGATATAAAGAAAATAATATATTCTTTTAATTTAGGCAAGTGAATATTTGACTACTTACCAAAATATTTTATATTATTGAATATTTTATTTAGTAATAGATTTGACTTACTAAATATTTAAATTTGGTAATCCAATAATACAAAATCAACCCAATATATTTTCTTTTGGGTCCAAATATTTTTTATGTCTATAAATGCTCCCTCAAGACTTGTTCACTAATTATTTTTTGTAGCGATCGAATTTTTTAGGGACTAAAAGACACTTTTTTTTTTTTATGGATCACAAGACATATTTTGATCATATTGATGGGCCATCATTTGCTGTCCGCACATATGGAGAGCTTAACTTTGCATATAGGGTTACCATATTTTCCTTTGTGAAATCACACCATTTTCTT
>CANYLF011605985.1:0-10962 GCA_948193215.1 Bocquillonia castaneifolia | reverse complement strand
CCAAAACGAACAAAAATTGAATGTTAAATAATTTAGCAGAGTCGTCATGCACAATTTTTGTTATTTAAAAGGAAATGAAGCTGGTAAATTCCCAAGGATTGTATAAATGGACTATTTTTTTTATTGGAAATTTTAGTTGGAGCGTAGTAAAATACAAACTAATAGCAATTAAAAAAAACAAATTCCCCCATCTTCAAAAATTTTCTCCTAATTAATTAAGAAGACTAAATTCTTTTATCTATTTATTAATTTTTTTAACAAACCATATAAAAATGTGTCAAGGAGCTCTTGCTACACAACGTTTACAGGTACGTTAGGCTCCTTAAGTCTGCATAGTGGAATTTCCAGGATTGATTTGTTGGTAATCATATGTGATGGACCCACTCATTACCCATCTGGGCCAGGCCCATTGGTAAACTACTACAATATCTGGATATTCCTACCTAGGGGATCATGGGACACGTGCCGCATATATAGGGTGACACCCCTGAAAAACTTCGATTCTTGTTATGCTATAAAAGGAACAGTACAAGGTCAGCAGAGGTAATTGCATTCTTCTAAACCCTAGAAAAACACTTCTATTTTATCTTGCGTATCTCTTTCTAACTTAAGCATCGGAGCACCGCCGGGACACCACCATCTCGTTGTGCTCTAACCTGTTGTTTGCTTGCAGAGACCTGCGCACTCAGAAGACCCGCAGAGAGCAGATCCGAGACCATGGTGATCACAGATCCATCATTTGGTGCGGTGAGCGTGGAAATGAATAACGCCACTGGCGGAGAGAATACAGAAAGGGTACCAGCTTTAGTTCCACCACCACCACCACCTTTGGTACCTGGTGCTAACCCAACAATCTACTACCATAGCCAAGCACAGAGACAACGAGATTTCTCATTTTTTGATTGGGCCCTAGCACCACCATCCACGGTGGTGAACCCTTTTGTGAACCTACAAAACCTAAACACTAACCTACCTTCCTCCGGTCAAACACCGCAACCAAGCCGGTTTGCTAGGGTGGGCCCAGTATATATGCAATCATTATCCGGTGATACCAATACAATGGGGCCCCAACAATACGTCCCCCAACCGGTCCTAGATCCAAACGCCGTTTCGCAAGCCACAATGGCTGGAGTCATGCAGGAGATGACTAGCCTTTTTCTGGCAAGAATGATGGCTGCCATGCAGCAGATCCAAAGCACCCAACCATAACCTCATTTTCAATACCTATTTAACCCAGATCTACACCATACAACACCCCCAATCAACTATGTCTCTACTTCCACCCTACTAGGCCCAATCCCTCGTGTGATAGAGAAGGTGGATGAATTTGAGGTGATGGGCAAATCCCCGAGGAGAGAGAAAGAACATGAAGAAGAAAGGGGAGTAGAGCAGAAGGTTTTGGGCATCTTCCAAAGGTTTAAGAGGGGAGATTTCGATGAAGATTATCTTATGGATGGCGGGTCCCCATTGGCACCGGCAATGTTGTTAGAGCAGCTACCTGATAAGATTCGAACCCCTAAGATGTATCAGTTTGATGGGTCGGGAGACCCGAAAGAACACATAGCAAAGTTTAATACAATGATGGCACTCCAGCAGCGGGTAACTGACACAATTAAGTGCAGGGTTTTTCCCACAACCTTGAAAGGATCCGCACAGCATTGGTACCTGCGGTTCCCTAGAGCATCAATTCATTGCTTCAAAGATTTGGCAACAATCTTTAAATGAAGGTACCGCACAAACATACCGCCAGCCAAGAAAACTAGTGACCTTGTGAGGTGCACGCAGAAGCTAGAAGAGCCGTTCAGGGAGCATATTCTCAGATTCAACAAGGAAGCAATGCTGATCGATAACTTAAATTTTGAGACAGCGGTAGAGGCGCTGAGGAAGGGCACAACTTTCCGCCGACTGCATGACAAGCTGGTAACAAAGAAACCAACCACTTTCAATGAAGTAATGGCCATTGCACAGAAATGCGTGGATCTTGACGAGACTATGAGGGTGGACAGAAAGGAGACAGAGAAGAAGAAAGGCTAGCCTGAGAGGAGTGAAAAGTAAAAAGCCAAGCAGAATGATAGGGAGCCTTATAGAAACCGCACCTTTTTTACTCCCTTGAATACCCACAGGGAAGAAATCCTTATGTGGATAAAGGAGAATGGGGAGGAAATCCACCTCCTTAGGCCTTTAAATCCAGAGAAACTACAAGTACCATAAAGATCACGGTCATCAGACGGAGGATTGTCGAGACCTGAAATACGAGATTGAGCGGTTAGTTCAGAAGGGGAAGTTGAAGAAATTTGTTGGTGAACAAGAACAGAAGAGAGATAAAGAAGAACAGGTAGAGAAAGAAAGCCCGCCTAGCGAAAAGAAGTTCGACCCCAAAAAGGTTTGCTACGTGATCACAGGAAGGAGCCCAATCATTGGGTTGGCAAGAAAGAAATAAAGAAAACAGGTCATGATGGTTGAGTCAAGCTTGTCAGTGGTTTCCTTTGACCATACGGATGCTACTCACGTGAAGGGACCTCACAATGATGCACTGGTGATCGATGCCATTGTAGGAGAATTTCTTGTTAAAAGAATGTAGTAGATGAGGGAAGCGCAGTCAGTATAGTGATAAAGAAGGCCTATGTCACAATAGGCGGTGAATTATCTGCCTTGAAGCCGGTCAAAAAGCCGCTGGTGGGGCTTGGAGGACGGCCAATTCAGTTAGTTGGAGTAGCAGAGCTGGAGATGCACTTTGGGGAAGAAGGTGGCCTATCAATGTGCATCTTAGTACCGTTTAATGTGATAGACATGGAGCTGGCTTATAACGCCATACTGGGGAGACCATTGCCATATGAGACTGACGCTATCACGAGCATCCGCTATTTAACCATGAAAATTCCTACCCCTAAGGGACCAGTGGTCATTAAAGGGAACCAGGAGGAGTCCCAGCAGTGTTATGTAGTGGCAGAAGGCAGAAAAGCAGAAGCTCTAAGCATTGAACAAATTCTTTCTCCCTAAGAGGGGAAGTAGAAGGGAGAACCAGCCGAAAAGACAATTGACTTGATTTTGTGCAATGGCAAGGTGATAAATATCGGCACTTAGATGAAAGAAAAAACCAAGGAAGGTGTTGTGGCGGCTCTAGTAGATAATAAGATGGTCTTTGCTTCAGAACCTATAGAGATTACGGCTATTGACCCGAGTATAATTATTCACAGATTAGAGGTTGACCCAAATGCCAAGCCAGTAAGGCAGAAGAAGGGACAATTCAGTGTAGAAAAGCAGCGGTTGATAGAGGAAGAAGTGAAGAAGTTAATGGTGGCTGAGTTCATAGAGCCGATTCAACATACAGAATGGTGTGGAAATGTGGTTCTGATAAAAAAATCCAATGGCAAGCACTGGATGTGCGTTGATTTCACCGATTTAAACAAAGCTTGCCCCAAAGATAACTACCCGCTCCCTTCAATAGGCCAAATGGTCGATTCAACAGCCAATCACCAAATGTTCTCAATAGCTGATGCTGCAAACGGCTACCATCAGATACCAATGCATGAGACTGATAAGGGTAAGACCGCATTTATTACTGACAGTGGTACTTATTGTTATAGGGTAATGCCTTTTGGCCTTAGAAATGCCGGAGCCACGTATCAGCGGCCGGTGAATTACATGTTTAAAGACTAGATTGGGAGAAATGTAGAAGTCTATATAGATGATTTACTTATCAAGAGCAAGCGAGAGGAGGACCACCCTCAGGACATCCGGGAGGCCCTGGAAGTGTTACAGAAGTTCCAAATGAAACTGAACCCAGCTAAATGCACGTTCGGCATTAAATCTGGGAAGTTCCTAGGTTTCATGGTTTCAAGGTTTCAAAAAAGGGCATAGAGGCCAATCCAGAGAAGATTAGGGCCATTTTGGAGATGAAGCCGCCAAGAAATGTGAACGAAGTACAGAAGTTGAATGGGCGGATAACGGCACTGGGAAGATTTATGTCCTGTACGGCTCTCAAATCTCTGCCATTCTATAAATTACTCAAAGGCCTGAAAAAATTTGAGTGGATAGAGGAATGCCAACTGGTGTTTGAAAACCTGAAAAAATTCCTTACATCTCCACCTTTGCTGAGCCGGCCGGTGGTAGGGGAGAAGCTTTATCTCTACTTAGCAGGAACTAATGAGACAATTGCCAGTGTACTGATAAGGGAAGAAAATGGTGAGCAGAAGCTGATCTATTACGTTAGCCAGGTGTTGAAAGGATCTGAAATTCGGTATCCTTCTATTGATAAAATGGCACTTGTTATGGTAGAAACAAGCAAGAGATTGAAACCATACTTCCATGTCCATACAATTATGGTAAAAACAAACATGCCGCTGAGAAAGGCACTGGAAAGACCTGAATCTTCGGGAAGATTGGTTAATTGGTCAGTACAGTTGGGGGAGCATGACATCAGGTATGAGCCACGATCCACATTGAAAGCCCAGGTCCTTGCAAATTTCATAGCAGAGATGACGGGGGATCAGGAAGCTATAGAGCCTGAAAAAGCAGTGGATAGATGGGAATTATTTGTAGATGGGGCAAGTAGTGACTGCGGCTCTGGAGCAGGGATCCTGTTAATAGGGCCTAGTAAGATACAAATTGTGTATGCTATAAGGTTGTTGTTTAAAGCGACTAACAATGCTGCAGAATATGAGGTAATGATAGCTGGGCTCACGTTGGCGGAGGAAGTAAAAGCAGACAATCTGTTGATCCATAGTGATTCCTAGTTAGTGGTCAATCAGGTTTCTGGAAATTTTGTGGCTAAAGAGCAGATGATGATCAAGTACTTGGAGAAGGTACAAAAGCTGTTAGCTGCGATCAAGGAGAGAGGAGGATAATATGAGATCCGCCAGGTTCCAAGAACCAAGAATACCGAAGTAGACTTATTAGCAAAAGCAGTCGCAGAAGGAAAAGAAGCTTTTTATAAAGTCCCTTTACGGAAAGAGTTAGCAGCACCTAGTGTTGAGAAAGAAGAGGTAATGGAGGTGGCAGAAATAGCCAATTGGATGAAGCCTATAATTGCTTACAAGACAACTGGGGAATTACCAGATGATAAAAAAGCAGCACAACATTTGCAAACAATGGCTTCCCTCTATTATTACCAGGATTGAGTCTTGTTTTTAAAGGCTAGATTGCACCCATGGTGCCGGTGTGTATCACCAGCAGATGGTCTACATCTACTAAGAGAGATTCATGAGGGAATCTGCGGATCCCATGAAGTAGCGGCAACATTAGTCAGAAAAGCCCTAAAGTAAGGGTATTATTGGCCAACAATGTACAAGGATGCCTCAGAGTTGGTAGAAAAGTGTGATAAGTGCCCAAAATATGTGCGGGTCAGCCATTTACCCGCCAGTTATCAGTCACCTATAGGCAGTCCTTGGCCTTTTGTTGTATGGGGTATGGACATACTTGGGCCTTTCCCGCTGGCCTCTGGGCAGAGGAAATTCTTAATTGTCGCTGTAGACCACTTCATAAAATGGGTTGAAGCCATAGCAGTAGCAACGATCTCAGAGGAAAGGATAGAGAAGTTCTTTCGAAATGAAATAATCTACAAGTTCGGCATACCCCATTCATTCATCACATATAATGGCAAGCAATTTGACTCAGAAAAGTTCGAAAACTTCTGTGACAATTTGAACATACAGCTTCACTTCACCTCAGTTGCTCATCCTCAGATAAACGGGCAAACAGAGAACGCAAACAGGACTCTGTTGGACGGTCTGAAGAAAAGGTTGGATGATCTAAAGGGAGCATGGGTTGAAGAACTGTATACTGTGTTGGGGGCCTATAGAACAACCCCAAGGAAAGCCACTAGGGAATCCCCATTCAGGTTGGCATATGGAATGTATGCCATAATCCTAATCGAGGTAACAACTCCTTCATGGCGGGTCTTGAACTTCGACCCAGAGGCAAATGAAGAAGATGCTTCTATAAATAATGATTTACTGCAAGAGAGAAGAGAGCAAGCGATAATTAGGGCTGACCAATACAAGCAACAGGCGGTAAAATACCATGACAAGAGAGTCAGGATCAAGTAAAGAAGGGGACCTAGTTCTAAGAAGAGTTGATGTTGGTAAAGGTGCAGCAGATGTAGGAAAGTTGGGAGCCACCTGGGAAGGTCCTTATGAAGTGAAAGTAGTTATAGGGAAGGCAACGTACAAAATGGCAAGTCTGGATGGAACAATGCTTCGCAGAACATGGAATGCTGAGCTATTAAGAAAATATTACCAGTAATATAAACCCTGTTTTAAATTCTTTATGAATGAAGAAACTGGCCCCCAAATATGTTTTGTTATCATTATAGTAGCCAAATGTCTCCTAAGACAAAGGCACAAAAAGACAGCAAATGCCGCATAGCCACAAGTCTCTTAAGACAAAGACACAAAAGGCAGCAAATGCCGCATAGCCCTAAGTCTTTTAAGACAAAGGCACCAAAAGGCAGCAAATGCCGCATAGCCAAAAGTCTCATAAGACGAAAGGCATATATAAGGCAACAGCTGCCGCATGGCCAAAAGTCTCATTAGACAATGACATAAAAAAGGCAGCAAGTGCCGTATTGCCAAAAGATTCATAAGCTTAATCAAACAAGCATAAAAGGCAACAAGTGCCACACAAGCATAAGAGGCAACAGTAAAGCACAAATAAGACGCATAATAAAATATCACGAAAACTGTAGTGGATCATTAAAATGTACATAATGCTAGAAAGCCACATAAACAATAAGCGGATCAAAAAAGACATGTTTAGAGAATACAGTTGCATATACAGACTAATCCACCACAACTGTTTGGTGGCTTTCACCTTCTTAACCTCCAGGTGGTCCACCTCCTGCAGCGACATGTGCTCCAGGGCTAAAAGGGATTGGTTAACGGGAGTTGGGTCTATCTCTGCCATTGAATGGTTGCCTTGCTCATCATCGAGTGGTGGAATTTCATTGTTGCCAGTCTATTCAGTTGGGACATCAAATTCCTCATCCAAACCCTCCTCACAGTTTTTCCAAACTTGGCTGGCTAAAGCAATAGTATCAATCCCATCGGTGCAGTCCTCAGCAAAGTCCGGATCTTTTACATCTTCAAGCTTGAGAGTAGGATTTTAGAGCTTTTATTGGAGAGCTTTGGCATATTCCTTTGCAAGGGCTGATGGGACCTGTCCGGTAAAAGCCACTGTAGTTGTCCATTCCTTATTTAAAGTATTTTGAAGTTCATCTCTAGAAGTAGTGATGTCCCGCACATTGTCTTTCAGAGAGTTCATTTCGAGCACATCATTTTTTTTCTTCCTCCAGTCTCCCGCATCTCTGACGGATCTCTGAGATCTCTGTCAGAAGCTTCTTATTCACCTCTTCCTTGGCCCTGACCTCAGCTGTGCGGGAGTTGAGTTATAACTCAAGACCATCCTTAGCATTCATTTGAGTAGTGGCTTCATTGGATGCCTTGAGCCAGTTCTCCTCCAGCAACTCCGCGACTTGCAATGCCTACAAAGTCACGAAAGTTAAAAAAAAAAAATAACAAATTAATGTATAAAAGACTGATTTGATAGTCAAACGTACAACCATTTGATACATCCGAAAATGGCTTATGAGCTCTGTCATTGGAATACTCTTCCTATCAGCCATGTCCTTTGGCAGACATATGGCTTCAGCAAGTCTTTTACTGGTCAGATGACTTTCCACCATTTATCCCCCCGATGTTTATCCAACCAGTCATAAATATTCATGGGTTCCTCACGCTTTGTAATGACCACTTTCTTTATCACGAAGGGAAGGCTCTCTTCATTTTCAGGGAGTTCATCGGTAGGCTTGAGTGCTTGACTAGAACTGCCAACTTCGAGCAGTGGAGGTTGCCGAGGTCTGTTTTCTTCTGTATGGTTCCTCTTGGCCGGACCTTGGTTAATAGTAGGATCCTCCGCTCTTTTTGCAGAGGTCAAGTCGCATATTTGAATCTCTGGTATTGCAGCAGAGGCAATAGTTCTTTTTTCAACTTTCCTTTTCTTTGGATCTACAAATTTCATTTGAGAGAAGTCCATCTACATTAGCAAAGAAAAATAAACTATGATAAAAAAACTTTGGAATAGAAAAAGAAAAATTATTATACCAGGTATATTTGATGGACCGGCTTCAGGGCAGTCCACAGTATCAGTCTCATCGATTTCAGCCATTAGCCGGTCTAGCTCTGTATCCTCACTGGAAGAGCCAGGAAGGACCCGGACTTCCGTTGGTTCATTTATTTGAATGGCATTTGATTTGCCGAATTTTTTCTTCTTCCTATATTTTGCTTCTTTTGATGCCATGGCGGCTTCCTCCTTAGCAGTACTTCTCTTAAGAAGGTAATTATTTTACATAATAATCCAGCAAGTTATCTTTGCTGAACTCAGCAGCGGCAAATTCCTTTAACAAATTGGTAAATTTGGGGGTAAAGTCTCGCCTCTTTACACTTTTGGCGGCAACCCATCTTCTGGGAAGTTTGGCGAAATCTTCCTTATGTTGGATTATGAAAAATCATCTACGAATATCATGGGCTTTGTCGGGAGATCCAGCCCATAGCTTGAATGAGGGAGACCGAGCTCCCGTAGAAAAATAAAACTCATTTTTTCTTCTAGTTAAGCTTAAAAATGCATGTACCTCTTAACACTGGGTTTCAGACCTGCCAGCCTATGAATATATAAGAAGGCCAAAAAGCTCCGAAGGGCATTGGGATGAAACTGCGCTAAGGGAATTTTTTATAATATTAAAAATTCTTCAAGTACAGGTTCAAGGGGGAATCGAAGCGCAACCTCTATCTGTTTAGCATATACGATTATTTCGGTCTGACTTAAGAAATCGTTAGCCCTATGACTATCTAATGGTTGACAATATGAATAACCCTTGGGTAATGGGTAGTGGTCAGCAAAAGCTTGCAGAGAACTATAATTATCAGCATAAATGGATTTTATTCTTTTTAATTATTTCATTTTTTCCTTAAATTCATCTACGTTAGGATCATAATTGTCTAAAGAAAGATTTTGAGCCATAGAGAAAATAGGGAAAACCCTGGTATAGAGATGTTACAGCACTGAAAGATGAGGGGGGGAGAGATCCGCAGGCAAAAATAGATGAAGCCGCTCACACCAGGCACGAAGACACCACTTGAGAAAAACGTAGAAAACTTGAAAGAGAGAGAGTGCTAGGGCAACAAAACTAAAAAGTATGAGAATGAAAGGAGGAGGAACCCTTTTATGCAAAGACTTCTTATTACGAGGATGATCATGCCCAGCAAGGTGGCAAATAGTGGACCGTTTGATCACTAAAGCTTAAGGGTATTGTGGTCATTTTCAAATACCATTGAAACTACCGTTTTCCTATGGGAGGAATATAAAGCGTCGCGTCATTAATGATAAGACACGTATAGGACAACTATCAATCCAGCAGACGTAACGTCTAACAATTAAAAAAACGTGACTTTTAAGGAGGAGAGAGAAGCGATAAATTCAAAAATTGAAAGGTGGGAAAATGAAAACCAAAATATTCTAGTTGCGAATTTTTTAATATCCAATTAAGAGCTGTTAATAGAGAAAGACCGGGTCTTTTCTCTTAACAATAGAAGCCATAAATAACTTCCATACTCGTGGGGGGGAATATTGATGGACCCGCTTATTACCCATCTAGGCTAGGCCCATTAGCAAACTACTACTATATCTGGATATTCCTACCTAGGGGACCAGGGGACACGTGTTGCACATATAGGGTGGCACCCCTGGAAACCCTAAATTCTTGTTATGCTATAAAAGGAATAGTACAAGGTCAGCAGAGGTAATTCCATTCTTCTAAATCCTAAAAAAACCTTTCTATTTTGTCTTGCGTATCTCTCTCTGACTTAAGCATCGGAGCGCTACCGGGACACCACCATCCCGTTGTGCTCTAACCTGTTGTTTGCTTACAGAGACCCGCACACTCAAAAGACTCGCAGAGAGTAGATCCGAGACCATGGTGATCACAAATCCATCAATATGTTATAATTTAATATGCATGGACCCTAAAAAGTGTTTGGTAATGATTTATACAAAACTTGCTGGCTCTCATTTAATTAATCAGCATTCCCTATCCAATAATTTGATAACTACTCCTGAACAAATGGAAGAAAAGAAAAGAAAAGAAAAAAAGAATTCAATAATTAAATGGAAATTCTACAAAAGAATAAATTATTCTTCATTTTTCCTATTTTATTTGAGTCAGCTTTCCCCTAAATTGATCTTGTATTTAAATTCAATGCAAAATTTCACGTTACAATTGTTATATTCGCAAAAATTGAAAATCTCCGTCTTACATCAAGCTCATAACAAATTACTGTGTAATTCCTTGAATTTTTTAAATAATGAGTAGAGTTTGGTTATATTTTTGCTAAGACAAACTTATTCTTCATTGGTACTTAGGATTAGTAATAGTTGTGTCCCATGTACAATTGGCTTTTTTTTTTTCCTATTCTAATCTTTCGAGTTATAAGAATAAGAATAGTCGAGTTAAACAATTCTTACTCTCTTAAAAAAAATTTAAAATATTACTTATTAAAGAAAAGAAAATGATAAAAAGAATTTCATTAGAAATCAAAATATTATAGGTTTTGTATTTATATAAAAAAAATATTAAAATACATGACTTAAGCTAAGAGTCATTACTTTCAAAAATTAAAATCAATTTTTCATTCAAATACTAACATAAAATAACATATTTTCCCCAAATAATGCAATTCCATTCTCATGAAATAGAATAGAAGTGTATGAATTTGCTTAATTTTTGGACAGAGTCAATACTTTAATTTTTGCTCACATGCAAGGCCCTTCTGGATGCCTAGGAAGAAAATGAAGAGAAAAAGAAAAAAATAAATCAAAAGATAACATAATCTTACATGTTTAGCTGTTCATTAATGATAGAAATCAGTCATGCACTTGATAGCCTTATGTTATAATTTTGATAAGACCAAC